>CAWLAL010000310.1:0-59673 GCA_963854785.1 Vaccinium vitis-idaea | reverse complement strand
CACGGGCACGAGCATGGAAGTTGGCACGGCAGCGCACGGCACGACTTTATTCTAGCACGACACGGCACGGCACGGCACAGCACGGGCACGGGCACGAGCACGGAAGTTGGCACGGCACGACACGGAAGTAGGACGGACATGGCACGGCAAGTTCGTATAAATAAATCTTGTCGCCTTTTCAAAAAAAAATTTGTTTCATTAAAGTCATTTGAATTGAAGAACTCATTTGGTGAAATTGCTAAGTGAAGTAACAATGGAGCAATACACAAAAAAGATTTTTTCAACTGTAAATTTGCTAAGTGTACATTGGGTTTAAATCTGGTTTTTGATTTGGTTATTTTAAAGTTTTGGGAAAGGGGCAAAAAAGTAATTTACTCATACTTTAGCCTTTGACTATTGAAAATTGGACAAACAATTTTTGGACTTGAAAAACGTATGTTTAAAAGGATCAACCAAATTCGGACAGAGGGAGATAATAAAGATTTTGAAAAAAAAATTAGGGAGAGAGAGAGAGAGAGAGAGAGATGGATAAATAAAGAAAAAAAAATACAAATTATTTTTATAAATAAATGATAGAAATTCAAATTATAAGAATTAGATTCTTTTATTAAATTATATTATAGAAATTATTAGATGTTAAATTATAGAAATTATTAGATGTTAAATTATAGAAATTATATAAATTATAGAATTATTTATATTAAATTTGGTTATAGAAAATTATAAATTATACAAATTAAATTTGATTCCTTTCATCAGTTTCATATTTTCATTGTCTCACTCTCACAGGAACACAATAATGGGCCTCCACTTTCCGGACCAAATTTCGACGATCGGAACCGTTAGATGCGTTTAAAACGTGTTTTCAGCATCCTACCGCGAGGATTTTGCAAAAATAATACCCGGAAGTAGTTGATCGGAGTAGGTTTTCGTAAAACTACTATACGAAAACCTGGCCCGATCAATCCCTTTTGGGTATTTTTTTTCCCCCAAATCTTGCATAGGACCTTAAAAACATGCTTAAACACATCTAACGGTTCAGATTTTTAAAAAGTTGATTAGGTGACCTTGGAGTGGTGCATTATAGTACTGAAATTCCATTACAAGCACTGAATGTGTTTCGATCGTGTTGTTACCGATATCGGATGATCATCAATTTTGGGGAGGATGATAGAATTGACGAGATATTAAATTGCAACGGTTCAGATCGAACATTCGGAAAAACGAGTCTACACCTACCTTGCAATTCTATACATTGAACTTACTTGGTTATGAACCAAGCTACTGTGTTATGGTATAATGTATGATAGCCACACAATTGCAATACAATTATGACGATCCACACCGTTCACTTTGTTTGCGTTGATGTTTTAATGACTCTCGCAAATTTTTTCGACGATCGGATTTTGAAAGGCCCTCCATCGCAACACAATTACGATGATCCTCACCGTTCATGTCGTACAATGGCTTTAGAGGCCCACATTTTGGCCCCACGTGAATAATCCAAACCGTTAAATGATTTTCAAAATAATGTTTTGTATGGCTTCACAAAAAATCAGGTCAATTGGATATGCGTAACTCGTCGATCCAAGTTACACATACCTAATTGATTTCAAAACTTGGGCTTTTGGATCGCCAACTTACGCATATCCAATTGATCTAAATTTTTGCAAGACTATACAAAATATTATTTTGAAATCATTTAACGGTTCGGATTGTTCACGTGGGACCCAAAAGTGGGCCCCTAAAGCAATTTTCTGTGCACTAGATATTCTGTACTGGTAGCCCTAGGTTTTAGTATAAATATCCCATTATAAACCACTTGCAGACATTTTCCAACCCTAACTCTATCTCTCTCATCGATCTCCTCTCAAACAGAAACTGAACGGTCGTCTGTCTCTCACTCTCTCTCATCGATCAGATCTCAGGCTCTCAGGCTCTCAGCCTCTCACCGACTCACCGGACCACCACTACTCCACCACCATCATCCACCGCTCACCAGTCACCACCATCCACACTCTCTCAGTCTTCTGTCTCTCTCGACCCTAAACGGCTAAACCTCTTCTCTCACCACCATTCACGACCATCCACTGCTTACGAGTGACCACCATCATCCACCTCTCACCATCATCCACCGCTCACCGGAGTCACCGGACCACTCTCTCACCACCCTAAATCCCAAATCTCTCACCGATCTCTCACCATCACGATCCACCGTGCACCACACCACGCTCACCGTCACCGGACCCAAATCTCTCACTCTCTGTGTGTGTTGATTCTAGGGTTTCATCCTAGGGTTTGATGTGCCACTGATTTACCACTGATTTCTGTACCACTCATTCACCACTGATTTACCACTGATTTCTGTACCACCCATTCACCACTGATTTACTCATTCACCACTGTATTTTCATTACTCATTCACCACTGTTATTTTGTGTAGATGGATGCTGATAATTTTGATTTTTCTGTTGATGAACATGGTACAAGCCCTGTTGCACCACCTCGGCAGGGTTTGGACTCTGTAAGTGTAGGCGAAGCTGCTTCAAACATTGTTCACACTGGAACAGGGCCTTCTGGTTCTACTCCAGCAGATTCAACTCCTACTGATTCAACTACTGGTTCAAAAAGGAAACGCACGTCATGGGTATGGAAACATTTAACTATAGTTAAGAACTTTAAAGATGAAAATGGTATTGACATAGGACCTAGGGCTGTATGTAATTATTGTGGCTTGCATTATACTTGCATTAGTGATAGTGGAACAGGGCATCATGGTAGACATATTAGAAATAAACATCCAGATAAAATAGTGAGTGGTGAAGGTGCGAGTACTTTGGCAGATTTTGTTTATACGAAAGAAAAAATGAGAGGAGGACTGGCCCGTTACGTAGCTGCAGCTGAACAACCATTTACTTTTGGCGATGATATTAGATTTGAATATTTTATGCAAAATTATGTGAATCCTGAATTTGATAAAGTTTCTAGAAATACAACCCGTAGTGATACAATGAAAGCATATAATGAAGTTAAAACAGATTTGATTTGTGAACTTGCTAAACCTGGTGCGATAGCTTTTACTTCTGATATGTGGTCTGGTATAAATAATCGTGGTTATATGTGTGTCACTGCTCATTATATAGACTCTATTTGGACTTTGCGAAAAAAAAGTATTGCTTTCCGTTTAGTGGAGTTTCCTCATGATGCTGATCAGATTTTTGAAAGTATTATGTGCGTGTTTAGGGATTATGAACTTGTTGATAAAGTTTATAGCATTACTTTCGACAATGCAAGCGCTAATACTGCTTCATTACCATTGTTTAAAAGAAATTTGACTCCTGCTTATTTTGGTGAATTATTGCATGTTCGATGTGTGTGCCATGTGATTAACTTGGTTGCGCAAGATGGTTTGAAACATATAGCACCACAGATTTCAAAAATTAGATCTGCTGTTCTTTTTATTGGTACCTCCTCATCTAGGCAACAAGAATTTGATAAATTGTGTGTTACATGTTACAATGTGAAAGCAAAACAAATGAACTCTGATATTGTGACTCGTTGGAATTCGACCTACCTTATGTTAAAGTCTTGTAGGAAATATAGTGATGTGATATCTGCTTTTGTTAACCAGAGGTATCGTGGTGATTCTTTATCTCCATCTGATTGGAAAATTGGTTTTGAGTTCATGAAATTTTTGAAAGTGTTTTATGTTGCTACATTAGCTTCTGTTGTTCGTTATCCTTCTTCTTGTGTTGTGCTTAATCATCTCTACAATATCAGTCTCACTTTTCGTAATTATAGGGCACGCCCAAATTTTATAAATGCTTGTGTTGATATGGAAGAAAAATTTAGAAAATATTTCGAGGAAATGCCACCACTATTTATGTTAGCTGCGGTAATGGACCCTAGGATTAAGGTAGCGGGTGTTTCAGTGCTCTTAAGAGAGATTGGTACAAATTTATGTATTACTACTTTACCTTCTTCTGAAGTTGTGCTTGATTTATTGAATGCCATGTATGCTAGATATGAATCTCAGTTTGGTGCAATTACTTCAGTTACTGTTGCCTCTTTCACCTCTTCTTCTACATGTAATGATGCATCTTGGTCTTTGCTTAGTTCAAGTTTAGGAATAGGAAGTAGCACTGTAACTTCACGCAATGAACTTCTTAAATATTTGGACCTAGAATCAGTTAGTGCAAATGACTTGATTAATTTTGATATCTTAGCATGGTGGAAAAAAAACGAAATGACTTATCCCATTCTTTCAATCATGGCACGTGATCTACTAACAGCTCCTGTGTCTTCAGTGGCATCGGAATCTGCTTTTAGTGCAGGTAAAAGAGTGTTGGATGAGAAGAGGAGCAGACTAGCTCCAGACATTTTGGATTGTCTCATGTGCCTGAAAGATTGGGAGGATGCACGCCTTGGAATTGAAAAACGCTCAGCTAAAGAAGAATTCAGAGGTTATTATGCAGACTCCGATATAGATAGTGATTGATGGCATTTGTTTTGTACCTATTATTCATTTATTATGCTGGGGTATGTGTCTGTGGCTTATTCATTTCAGTAGTTGGACTGAAGTGGGTTGGCAACTTATGGCGACGTGATGTTGCCCCCACTTCAGTTGTGTGTGTGTGTGTGGCTGTGTATCAGTGTATGTGTGACTGTGTGTGGGTGTGGCAACTTATGGCAACATGATGTTGCCCCCACTTCAGTTGTTGTTCTATGTGGGTGTGCAACTTATGGCAACATGATGTTGCCCCCACTTCAGCTGTTGTTCTTGTGGTGTGTGTGTGTGTGTGTGTGTGTGTGTGTGTGTGTGTGTGTGTTGTTTTAGTCTGAAATGAATAAGCCACAGACACAACCCATTATCACGATTTTAAAACTTACAAAATTAGCTGAATTGTGATTCGCAACTTACGAGGGTCTTAAATGGCAACTTAATGTTGCATCCATTTCAGTAAATCTGGCTATGATTAAACATACCTGAGCCAATTATCAATTATGAGCCGTTCGGCAATGATGCTTGCTGAGCCATTTTGATAATACACATATTTAGCCTATGATGGACTACTGAGGCTTTGGTAACTCAGTACCACCACTGAATTAGCCATTTAGGTACTACATGCTCTGTGTGTGTGTGTGTGTGTCTCTGTGGAATTGCATGGGATGGTCCGGATGGATTGTCCTTGGGTGTGGATTCCTCTCCTGTGCGGTGTAGGTCTCGGCTTCAATGGTGAACTTGGGAGTTCTTTTAACTGAGGTACACGACTCTTTCTTTAGACTTGAATTTTTTGTATATCACAATCACGCTATATCACATTTGGATTGAAAGGAATTTTCATGGCACTAATTGATTTTCATGGCACTAATTGATTTCCAATGGCAGGTTGTTCCAGAGGACTCAGACTTATGAAGGGGTTTTGCTCTAATGGCTCATTTGGGCAGAATCACATCAACTGCACCTTGTGAGTTGTGACTATCATTATTTGTTATTTGTCTCCTTGGAAGGAGGCATTCCTTGGTATTATTTTGGAACCAGGTTTTGATATTTGTCTCCTTGGAAGGAGGCATTCCTTGGTACTCTTATGTCTTGTTGATGTGTCTCCTTGGAAGGAGGCATTCCTTGGTGTATATAAAAATCATGTGTTTGTTTTAGTCTTTAAGCTCTGCCATGAATTTATTGTTTGTTATATGGACTGCTATGTTTGGGCAGAGCTGCTGTATTTCCATGATTGTGCTCACTACAGTTGTCAAGTTTGTGAAAGCTTTATGAAGGCCTTAATGGCAACATAAAGTTGCATACTTGCATTGTGCTATTCTTTATGGGCTATGATGATATCATGATAAAAACAAACTAAGTGATGGATTATTTATACTTTTGAAGTGCTGCACTTGTTCTGTTTGATTTGCTACTGTGTCTTCTGGGCAGTAAAGCTACATTTCTGGGCAGTGATGCATTTCCTGAGCCCATTTGTTTGTCTGATTTTCTGGGCTTGTTCATTTGTGGATACTCCTGAGTCCTGGGCATTCATTTTGTGGTTCAATTGATGTACTACGGCAATGATGTGAGTCCTAAGCTGAGGCCTTTGAATGCCCAAAATATCCTGTACCCATTGTGCTTGAACATGTTACTTCATCTCTGGGCTATTTTGTGAATTTTGGCTGTGATTATAGAGTTGTTCGTGGCTATGATGAAATTTTTCTGAGCCTTAGGTTGTATATGACGGTCATAATTAACACTACTGGTTGTGTAGTGGGGCAATGATGAACAAATTGAGCCTATTTTGGTGCATTCTGGTAACGTCTGGCCTTACTGGCAGCAGTTTGTGTTGAATTCTGAACCTGTTTGGTGCTATAGCCGCTGATTATCTATTTTTGAGTTACCATTACCTGTCAAGAATATGCTATAAAGCATGCCTGGGGTAAGGTGCTTGGGTTGTTGTTTTTCTGGGCTGTGTATGGCTTCATTTGTTTACCATGATTTCTGGGCAGTGATGCATAATTGTGTATATTGAGGTTCTGGCTCTTTTGGTTCATTGATCCACATGTTAGCAAGTTTTATCATCCGTGCTGCACCTATTGATTTGCTGTTGCTGCTCCTGTTGTAGTAATATTAGCCTTATGCATTCTGGTATTGCTTTTGTCAAACATGGGCAATGATGACAAAGTTGAGCCTGTTGATTTGCTGCTGCTGCTCCTGTTGTAGTTGTAATTCTGTGCTTTTTGGCAATCTAACATTCTAACTAAAGGGCTGATTATGCATACTTCATTTTGCAATCTTACTAAAGGGCAATGATGAATCATTTATAATGTTCATTTCAAGCTATCTCGGTAATTACCTTGGCGGGGCAATCTAACTTGCAGCCAGTGGGTACCCAGCAGTGATGCATAATTGTGTATATTGAGGTTCTGGCTCTTTTGGTTCATTGATCCACATGTTAGCAAGTTTTATCATCCGTGCTGCACCTGTTGATTTGCTGTTGCTGCTCCTGTTGTAGTAATCTGAGCCTTATGCATTCTGGTATTGCTTTTGTCAAACATGGGCAATGATGACAAAGTTGAGCCTGTTGATTTGTTGTTGCTGCTCCTGTTGTAGTTGTAATTCTGTGCTTTTTGGCAATCTAACATTCTAACTAAAGGGCTGATTATGCATACTTCATTTTGCAATCTTACTAAAGGGCAATGATGAATCATTTATAATGTTCATTTCAAGCTATCTCGGTAATTACCTTGGCGGGGCAATCTAACTTGCAGCCAGTGGGTACCCTTAAGTATTGTCTGAGCCCATTTTATAAGTCCAGTCTTTTTTTGAAAATCTCGGGTTTTGCTATTTTTTGAAAATCTTCCATTGTGTTGTGCGAAAATTTCTCCCTCTGTCCTTGGCCAATAAGGGAATAGGCTTCTTCTCCATGAGCTGCATCATCCCCAATTTTGAGCTCTTCCTCAGACATCCGGAGAGGTATCACAACCCTAATGACCAGCAGAATAATGGATGTGACTACCACGTTCCAGCCTATAATAAAAGCAGCGCCGACCAACTGTTTGAGGAATTGCACTCCACCGGTTCCGCCGTAGAAAGCTCCTTTTGAGTTGGGTACTGCCAGAAACAAGCTACAGAGGTCTGGGTGAGCAAAGAGTCCTGTCAGGGCCCCACCTAGAGAAGAAGTTGATAAACCTGTTGATGTGTTGTGGCGCTTGAAGTAGTATGTATTGTTGTAATATGTGACAAAAATGCCCCTTTACTCCTAATAGTGCTGCATCATTAAAATGTTTCTTCTATTTCTCCTGTTTGATGTTTGAATTTTTTAAAAGGTGTGATTGTAGGCCTCCAAGGCTTCTATGAGTAGTGAAGTTTGCTATCTTCCCCGCTGCTTTGAGATTTTATTCAGATTTGGTTGTCTATTTTATTGGCAATTGCACAATGTAGACCACAATGTAGTAATGCACTAACGCTGCAACGCATGTAGTTAATAAATAAAAAAGTACTTCAACTATTTAAAAAAAATATCCGAATTTACAAGTGGTGAGTCATCCAAACTATAACACGATAAGAAGGCACGGCGTCGGCACGGCACGACTAAAAAAACGCACGGCACAGCACGAATAAGGCACGGCACGACGCGACAAAAAATGCACGGCACGGCACGACAAAAAGGCACGGCACGACACGACAATAAGGCACGGCACGACACGATTAACTAATCGGGCACGGCACGGCACGGCACGTAGCACGCCATGGCGCGGCACGCCATGGCACGATGAAGTAAATGGGCACGGCACGGCACGGCACGTAGCACGGTTGGCACGGCACGACATGACACGACACGGTTGGCACGGCACGTAGCACGGTTGGCACGGAAGTTGAATGGCACAGCACGCACGTTTGACACCTCTAGTTACGACAACGAATATATATTGAGGACATTATACATTTCTTTACAAGACGAATCATTGTTGCAATCCTTATTTTTCAATAATCTTCCCAACCTCTCCCACTCCTGTAGAATCATTGTTGAGCAATTAGTCATTCCTCCACCGAATAAACCTTAATATCAAACTTCGATTTTACCCACATTGCAATCCTGGTTTTTATTATTTTTTATTTTTTTAAAAAAACGAAAGAAAATTTCATTAATCTTTGAAAGAGAATTGCAAAGATTAAAATGAATCAAGGATAGGGTAATCCTGGTTTTTAAGGACTTGTTCGTTTAGTAGTTTTAGTTTAGTTTCAGTTTTATTTTGTAATCATTACACTCATTTCTCTCTTTATATCTCTCCCCAACCTCTCCCACTCCCGTAGAATCATTGTTGAACAAGTAGTCATTCCTCCACCGAATACACCTTAATAGCAAACTTCGATTTCACCCACATCGCAATCCTGGTTTTTAATTTTAATTTTTTTTTTCTTTTTGAAAAGTAAACGAGAATTTCATTAATCTTTGAAAAGGAATTATAAAGATTAAAGAGAACCAAGGATAAGGAAATCCTGGATTTTAAATAATCTCTCCAAACTCTCCCACTCTCATAGAATCGTTGTCGAGAAGTCATTCCTCACCAACCATCGGGAACTGTAGCAAAGAAGGCTCAGTTATTGAAGCGAAACTATTTTCCCTCTCTTATTATATTTCTTAGTGGATAGACTGGAAAAGAAAGCAGAAAGTGGGGCATATACTCTCAACCACATACCAGCCACACCCACTCATGTGGGGCCTACTTCAAGGTCTCATACGAGTGATCGGAGCCGTTCAATTTGTTTAGAATATTTTTCTAAGGGTTCCTGAAAAAAATCAGCTCAATCGGATACCCATAAAAGCTCGATTGATTCATTAAAGTTTCAATTCCTGAATCGAACGAACCAAAACTTTAACAAACTTATCAAGTCTTTCCCAATATCTGATTGAGTTGATTTTTTTCAGAAACCCTTAAAAATATATTTTAAACAAATTGAGTGTGCCTGAAGAAGGACCGGAAAGAAAAAGGGATTCTGACAAGAAGTCACTATCCAAACTCACGGGTTCCCAATAAGGTGAGGTTTGGCTAAAGAAGTTGGCTTAACTTTTTTTTCGTTTTTATTTGATTTTTTTTCGCATTTTTTAGTTTTGCATCAACTTTTTGTGTATTATTGGTTCATCTCGGCGAGAGGAATAAAAAAAGTATAAAATTATGACCGAAGCTTAAATTTTTTTGAATAAAGACAAAAATAAGCCAAAAAGTCAGCTTTTTACACTTTTTTCGATCTTATTCAAAAAATTGAAAGTTCTAGCCATAATATTTTACCTTCCTGGATTCGTCTCACCGAGACGAACCAATAATACTAAAAAAATCGATGCCAAACTAACAAACGCAAAAAAAAAATCAAATAAAGACAAAACAAAAAGTTAAGTTGACTTTTTTAGCCAAACCTCACCTAAGTCACGGGATTCTTCCTCTTTTGTGGCCTCTCTCCTATCCAAACTCACGGGTTCCAACAAGTCACTATTCTGACAGGCCGCCCTGTTTTACTTTTTCCTCCTTTTTTGTTTTTCACTTTTCGTTTTTTTTTTTTTGGTAAAAATCATCCAGTGTCCGGTAACCACATTGGCCCCGACTAATCCGGATTCGATCCGGGTAGGACCATAAAGGCGGCAAAGCTCTCCCAACCAAGTTTTAACACAGCTGCATTCCTAAGTCTCGAATCCGAGATCTTGGTTAAACTAGCACAGCCCTTTACCAGCTGAGCTACGTGCTTGGTGGTTTCACTTTCCGTATTGTTTGGTTGTTTGTTAGTTTGATGATGCAGAGAGTTTCCTGATGAACCCAAAATAGTGATACATAAAATCTATATATTGCATATTATTATTTCTTTATTGTGCTTAATTAGACATTATTATTATCTTTTTACTAATTCACATTGAATTATTAATTCGCAGGAAAAAAAATTATAACAACTTATATTTCGGTTGGCGGTTTCGAGAAGTTATTTGATGCCAAGGCAAAACCAGTGATCAAATGGTAATTTATGTATGTAAAATAAAAAGTTGCATCAGGGTTAATATATATATAGTTGACAAAACGAAGGCTGGCGGCTTGCACAAGGGTCGGACAATATGAATTTGGGTACCACTTCAAGCAAGGAATTGAACTTTGATTACAACCCTGAAAGGCAACAAAATCAATGGGACAGCTGTGGTATATAGGAGTATCTAAAATAAGAAGACCTTGGGATGGAAACTATAATATCTTTCCTTCCATTGATTATTTCGGCAGTTTGCTGTATAAGTAAGATCAATAGAGTTCGGCTGAGGACACACATTATTCAACCGCGGCTAGGGAAAAAGAAGTAGAATATGTCATTCAGGATTTCAATGGTTGCTAGTCATTACATGGGAAGTTATTTTAAGCTAGCTAGGGTTAAGGATGAAGCCTCATATTTCGTAGTAAGTATTTGTGTACTATGTTTTATATTTTGAATGTATGGTTTAAACGAACAATCGCTCCAATCTTATGTTGATTAAGTTAGTAATTTTGGATATGGATTCAATCATGTTTTTTCCATGATTTGAGATTGCTAGCTAATTATGCAGCCCTGTTATGCAAGTTTTGATTTCAAGCACTAGATATCTTTTGTGATTTGTTTTTGAATGGATACATGTGATTTTTTGGTCTTGAACATTAAGGCTAGGAGGAGCGTACATAAGTTGATGTTTTTTTTCTAAAAGGTCATAAGTTGATGTTTTTTTTCTAAAAGGTCGTAATGAATATATTTTCCACATAATAGAGTTTAGCCACCAAATTACTGTGAAGTAAAATAGGAAAATAAATAAGAGTCTTTTAGTAATTGCTACGAATACATGGGCGTGGATTCCGAAACTCTAGTTATTTTCTCTAACCAGTAATATTCACTTACTTTTCTGTTAAAGTTTAATTATTTTCTCTTGCTATTCTTAGTTTAATTTTTAGTTTAAAAATCAATTCACAACTTTTTGGAACTAGGTTAGGGTTCAATCGGTTTAAATTTATTTATTTTTCCTAAGAAAACACAAGTCATTGTGGGTTTGACCTCGCTCTCGTCATACTATATTGCAATACGATTCGTGTGCTTGCGAGTACTTTAAAATTTCACAACATTTCCTATATTTTTTTCATCTTCCGTATGGTTTGGTTGTTTTGATGATGCAGAGAGTTGTAGACAGTGGTCCTTCTCTCGCTCTCTCTCTCTCTCTCTCTTTCTCTTCTCTTGTAGGATTTTGTCCGTTCTCAGCACATGGGTAGCAGTTGTATTGTGATCACATCCCTTCTCAATAATTCAAACCCGCCAAATTGAAGAACTCACACCTCTCAAATTTAGAATTCACACATCATAACTCACTCTCCAAAATACACAATTCACAATCCAAAAAAAAATACAAACCCATCAAATGTGGATTTCACACCCTCCAAAATAAAGAATTCACACTTCTCAAATGCAATTCACGTATCATAACTTCTTATAATACACAATTCACACCAAAAATAAAAGAATTCACAGCCCCTCGAAATGCAAAATTCACACCTTCTAAAATGATAGAATTCACTCCCTTTACGAACAATTCACACCCTCCGAAATAAAAAAAAATTCACACCCTTCAAATGCAGATTCACACCTTCTAAAATAAAAAGAATTCACACCCCTTTTGAACAATCTAACCCCTTTCAATGCAAAATTTACACATCCTCTACAAAATTCACACCCTAATTTTTTTTTTCGGCACATAATTTTATTTTCAATATGGGTCTTGTTTGATAGATTTCATCTTCTAAAAATATAACTTTTACAAAATATGGATATATAAAATGTAAGATATTAAAATTTAAAGGCTCAATTATTGAAGCGAAACTATTCCTCACCAACCAGGCAACCGAAGTATGACTTTGATATATACCACATAGGGCTGGTAAAGAAAAATGATACTCCTTTTTTTTCAGGATCGGAAATTTCTCTCATGTGTGCCCATCTTATATATTATTGCAGAATGGCTTTTCATGAGGAGGATTGTGGGAGCGACAAGTGGCATGAGTTAATTGGTTTGTCGTTTAGGGCTTTGAGAGAAGCATGTGGCTTAATTACCTACATCATATGAATCTCATTTAAATTTGAAACCCATATATCTTGTCTTACATAACAAAATAATTGAAGTCAACACCCTAGAGGGAAAATGTGCCATAATTTTTTTTTATGATGCATGTAATTGGAAAAAGGCAAAAAGTATCTATATAATAAGGAAGAGCGGTTTTTCAATTCCTTATAAATCCTAACATTTTCATTTCTAATCTTATGGTTAAGAGAGTGTTTAGAGTTTCGACAAATCTCAGCTGTTTATTTTTGTTTCCAATAGTAGCTTAAAGAACGGTTATTATTAATTAATTTCTGAAGCACAGCAAAAATCATGACCACCTATTATCTTCTTTAATGTCTCTCTCTCTCTCATCCCAAATTCCACAATCTGCTCCACAACTCTTTCATGTTTGTTTGAATTTTGAAAATGATTTCTCCATTTTCTACAATTCTTCTCTTATTGACTCTCAAATCTATGTGTAACCCTCACATTTCAATTGTGTCAGAATATTCCATATTGATTCGCCTCACTCTCTAATCATGCTCGTGATATGGCCTAATGTGGGAGTTAAGAGGCTGTGTATATTCATTGTAATATAAACATTGGTGAGGTTTCTATTTTGCTAATTTAAATTATATATTCATTGTAATATTAACATTGGTGAGGTTTCTATTAAATTTTAAATTTATATAAAAATAATAATTTAATTTTGCTGATTATAAATTTTAAATTTATATAAGCCTCATTTGGAAAGTTATATTTTCATAGCGAAAGTTATATTTGTTTGATCTTAGCAATTGAGATTGAGCTAATTTGAATTTTGTCAAGTGATCCAATTTTGCAAAAACTTATTTTCTTCCCAAACTATAGATAACTGATTTCCTCTTAATATTGCTATACTTTAATTTCAGTATACACACCGATTACCTTCTATAATAAATTAAATAAGAATCGTCGTAATGTATTCAGACTCTCTATCAGTAAATTTACATTTTACTTTTTTATTTTATTGTTGATAACTTATTGACTGGAATAGAATATAGAATCGAAGATTCTTTGTTTTGTTATGTAAGGCAAGATATATGGGTTTCAAATTTAAATGAGATTCATAACAAATCTTTGATGCAGGTAATTAAGCCACATGCTTCTCTCAAAGCCCTAAACGACAAACCAATTAACTCATGCCACTTGTCGCTCCGACAATCCTCCTCATGAAAAGCCATTCTGCAATAATATATAAGATTCTTGAAATGAAAATTATTCTTACTTATTAATAATTTTCAAAATTTTATTTTTAAAAAAATTAATAATTATAAAATATGTAAAGTATATTCCAAAATATAAATTCGGAAAAGAGAAAATCGGATCTTGAAATCCAAAACAAACAAGGCCCCCAAACTCGGGAGATGGAGAAAATTTTGTGCGCGGATTGGGTAGGGCCACGTGATGCCCAACACCCAATCAGAGCCGTCCAAAACATGTTTGAACGGCTCAAATTGGGTGTCGGGCACCAGGAGATGTGGCGAGGAACAGGAGCCAACGTTAATTTACCTGGCAGCCTATTGAGGCTGTTGCCGTATTGATGTGGACACTTTTCCACATAACAATAGGAGCAAATTTGCTATGTGGTCTGGTAAGGTACCAGAAAAATTTCCCATAAAATTACCCAGAAAATATATCCAACGGGTGAAATTCACCCAAGTGCCGGGGTGATTTTATTAAAAACTTTTTTGGTACCAAATACTTTCCCATTTTGCTATAGGTTGACCCAAGCACCGATCCTGACCAACGTGGCAAAAGCTGGATCCACTCAATTATCGCTAGATTAGGAAAATGCCACATTCTGGCTAGACCGCTGTACACGCTCAACAATAATTTATATTTTAATTGTTTTTCTCCCTTCTCACTCTTCCGATCCGACAAGAGAAGGGGGAAAAAAAAAAGAAGAAAAGAATAAGAGGTAGAAACTAGAAAGAATATTTTAAGCAAGACAGGTACAACAAAATTCAGGATCCGTTTTTCCGGCGACTTCATTGGTTTGACTGGAAAAAAAAAATTGTAGATTATTCTGAACCCCTGAATCCATGACCATTAATGGAGAAGAATTTGGGCACGGGTAGGGTACCACGTGGTACCCTCTTGGTGCATCCGGACCGTCTACATTGCAACCATACCTTCTCGTGCATCCGGTCGTCTAACATTGCAACCGACGGTTTAGATCAAAAGTGTCGTCCGGATGTTTTTTTTTTTAAAAGAAAAACAAAAAGTGTATTTCAACCCGAACCGTCGGATGCATTTTTTGACGGCCCGAATACACCAAGATGGTACCACGGCACTCATAACCTATTTGCACCCAAATTTTTCTTCCATTAAATGGTTAAGTCAGTACTCTGCAACCTTTATCAAACAGTTTGTATGGCCGCTTTTCAAGCTCATATCGATCACTTCCCCTTCCTATGATTGGTGGTTTAAGTCAGCTTCTCGCATTCTTTCTCCCCTACAGTCCCTTAAATATTTTATTTCGGGAAAATTTTAAAAAAACACCTGAACTTTCAGTCAATTCTAAAAAAACACCTAAATTTTGAATAATGATAAAAACAAACCTGAACTTGTCATTCCTTTAACAAATAAGCCCATGCCTTCCCATTGCGTCGAGTTTTTTACGGATGGAACTCACAGAAAGAGAAATGAATATTCGGTATAGATTTTTGGTGACAAGAAAATGTACACACCGCACTTGAGACCTATTTTTGGGTCCCAACATGAATAATTCGAACCGTTTATTAATTTTCAGAAAATATTTTAAGTGTCTTTCAAAAATCAACTAAATTGGATATGTTTAAAATGTTGATCCAATATTCCTATATTTCAACAATTCTAAATTGTAATGACCCAACCCGGCTGACCATGGACCTTCTTTCGACCAAAAACTTAGCCTTAAAAAATACACCTAAGGTGTACCGACCATGTAGTCCGAGGTTGATGTTAATATACCAAGTGATACTTTATCTCTCAACAATTGTAGGACTAAGCATTTATTATCCCCAAACATTGGGTATTATTATCTTTCCTCCTTAGGGATGCAACGTCTTCGTTGTATAATCCTAGCAACCTCCCCTGGTTTCCGTGGTGGCAGAGCACATCCTTCCCATCACTTGAACCAAAGCAGGGCTATGATAGTCTTTATTGTAATACCCAAGGTTTGGGGGGAAGTGAGTGCTTAGTCCCACATTAGTTGGGAGATTATAACTTGGTACATTAACACCCACCTAGAACTATATGGTACTTTCTTGAGTATACATGTTAAGGTCAAGTGTTTTGGACTGAAAGAAGGTCCATGGTCATGCGTGTCGGGTCAGGTCTTTACAGCCTCCGGGGCACAAGTTACGGTATAATAAAGGAAAGGTGAAATAGTAATATTTCATAGGGTCTTGTTAATGTGTGCCCTTGGGGCATATGATAAAGAGTGTATTAAACCTTTCATTTAACTGTTTTTGTATGGGGAATTTAAGTTTGAAATTACACTCATTAACTCCTTCATTAATTCATTTTGAAAGGATAACCTTTTTGTTTTATGGACCAAATTACCCCCATTTACTGTTAGGCGCTTCCCCAAACAATCATTATATAACTCCACCATTTCAAAGGCATATGAAAATTCAATGCACCGAAAGCTTAACCCTTTCGGCCACTTGCACAGAAAAATTCAATGCCATATTAAAAGATCGTATTAGTTTTTGTTTTTTTCTATAAAAAAAAAAAAGAATGGAAATCCTCATCAAAATCATCTATGCTTCTCCGAAAAGCATTCATCTAATATTTCAAACAAAAAACTGAATTCAACTCTTCAGTCGTTGATGTTGTTTTCTTCCTCTTATTTGCTCCATTTGAGAACGCAGCATTCTCTTTCTTAGGACAAGTAGTGATATAGTGGCCGAAAAGTAGTACCTTCTGTAGGCAATTCATTTAAATCAAAAAGGGCATTTGAAATGAACTCTTCAGCCATCAATGTTATTGCTTCTTGTTACCAAAGCATTTGGTACTTTTTGTTTTCTTTCTTGTTACTGCCATCTACCATACATGGATGTTTATATAGAAGCATCGTTGAATGTCAACAGTCTATCACAGGACAGAGAACAAACATGGAGGGAGAAAACGTGGGTTGGAGGGAGTAAAAATGAAAAAAATGGAGGGAGAAGAAGGTGTGTTGGAGGGATAGGGCACTTGTTAGCAAAACCTTGAAAGAAAAAGGATAGGGCATTTGTTAATTGATACATTCTATTGATTGCCGAAAATTTCCTAAGGTGACTGCCAATTTCAATTTTTAATTCCGAACAAGAAAAGTTCCAGTTGGTTGATGGGCCCTGGTAGAAAAATAAGTTAGACTTTAGTTATTTTGCTAGTTACGCCAACAAACATAGGACATTGTATTTCTGCACAGAGGGATTATATCTTTTAATATGTTTTCGTACACATTTTTTAACCATATCTCTTTCCAGATGCTTACGGTTAATTGTTTTCTACTTGCCTACGTAAGAAATTATCACTTATGTGAAGATTCTAATACCTAACATACTAGCACTGAACCGGTGCCATGCATGAGACCCATAATTTACACGTAACGATTCTTACTTGCTTATAACGTAAATTGATGAGAAAATGTATGATTTCTCGAGCACTCTTTATAGGAAATAAAAAAACATTTTCAACCTTGTGCACCTCGCAGAGTAACCGTTTTTTTTTTTTTCTTTTTTCCTCCTAACCATAACAGAATATCCCTGAGGGTGCGGGTATGGTATATGAGATACTATGAGATAACCGAATAGGTACGGTTCGGTTTTGGTTTAAGCTGATAACCAAACCGTTTCCGAATCGAACCAAACCGAATAAGTGTAATTACAAAATTACCCTTCATATGTAAAAGTTTAGCCTGTGTATAGCTTAAATGCATTGAATTTCTACTTAGATGTTTGTTAGTTTTGCATTTAAAATATCTAGATGCATATTGACATACCTTTTTAATTGACGAATCTGTGGTATTTCCAATTTAACTGATTTTCATATTTGAATTTTCATTCATAATTATTTCATTTTTATTATCTTTTCTAATTTAACAGGGAGTACCCGAATCGAGCCGAACCGATTCCCGATTGGTTTAGTTATGGTTTCAATTTTCCCTACCCGTTCGGAATTCTGTTCGGTTCTGTGTACCCATCTAGTTTCGAGTAATGAGTTCGGATATGACAATAATTCAACCGAACCGACTCATTGTCATCCCTACTCAACTCTCTCTCCACCGACTGCTTAAGTTTCTCCTTAGATTATAGTTTCATGCCACTGATTCACTCCAGAAGGATACCACTTTGGCTTCTTCTTTAATTTGTAATTTCTGGGTTTTTTCTATATATTTTTAATATATCTGCTTCTTTGTTATGCATAACTTTTACTGCATGGAATGGAATCAATGGATTGTTAGGGTTTTGGGATTTTCAATATTCTTTATGGAAGCTGAAATTTTTTCCACACCGAAGGAGCTAATGAGGGTTTCAAAATTTTGTGTTTGGTCATTTGACCCACTTGGACGATTTTACCCCTGATTGGAAATCTGGGCTGTTGGGTGGTCTGTCATTTTGTGTTTTCAGTGTGGGCAGTTGTGTCTTTTAACAAGATTTTTGCCAATTTTTAAAGGTTAAATTCCTAAAACACCCCCTCATCTTTTCCAATTTTCCTAAAACACCCCCTAACCTTTAAAAACGTCCAGACAGACCCCCTCATCTTTCACCGTTACCCATCTTGACCCCTTCCGTTACATAACCGTTTGTACTTGAGAGATTTGCACATTTTTCAGACCAAAATGCCCTTCAACTGGACTGTAACAGTTGTAACCCTTCTCTCCTCTAAAACTTCATCTCTCTCATTTTTCTCATTCCTTCGACTCAGAATCCTAATCGCAATCGCACTCCCAATCACCTCCTGAATATCGGCCCCAATCAAGGCCACCTCCGTCATGACCCACAACAAAATCCCAGCCCAATACGGATACTCCTCCCTACACAGCTCCGCCAAATGCTTCCCCGTCGCCACCCCCAGCCTCGCCGACAGTAACTGGATCAACAGGCCCACCGCCGTTGCCCACATCATCAGCCACAATAGCGAGTATCCACCGATCGCGCCGGCCTGCAAATCGCCCTCTATGTTACCCGGATCTAAAAACGCCACGCTCATTAGCAGGCCTGGCCCAGTGAACTGCCACAACTTCTTCCACGAGAATGGCGGCGCCACCACGTCGCCGTCGTCCGCGGCGGCGGTCGACTCGACATACACTGATAGTATCTTGCCGCCTCGAGACTATCGGCGGCTTCGTCTTTGATCGATGCGGCGCCATTGTCTTCCTGCGCCTGCAGAGGAGAGCTCATTGTACAAACTACTTCGTTTTTTCTGGTTTTTTTTTTATACAGAATTTTCAAATTTGGCTTCGTCGTCTTCTTCGTTTTGTATACATCTAAGCAATAATTCTAAATCGATTTTATCGATGAGCTAGATTGACTCCTTGATGTTTGGGAAATTGGAATGGAACGTAATTTGACAAAGGCTATTTTGAGCAATGGAGGAAATAATTTATGTGGACCAAAGGATTACCATGCAGTGATGTTGGCTGAAAACAGGTTTCTCCATCAACATTTTTGCCTAATTTAAGCAAATAATTCTGCATATTTTTAAGCTTGAGTTCGTTTGAACTAGGCCTCTCCAGAGAGAGAGGGGTGATTGTGGATGATTTTCATAGATGAAGGGGTGAGTGTGAACGATTTTTAAAGGGTATTATAGTCATTTTTGTCATTCCGTTAACGGAGTAAGGGGTGTTTTGCATTTTGCATAGATGAGGGGGTGCGTATGGACGTTTTTAAAGGTTAGGGGGTGTTTTAGGAAAATTGAAAAAGATGAGGGGGTATTTTAGGAATTTAACCATTTTTAAATTACTTTTCTTGGGTTTTTTGACTTTTAGCATTTTCAATATGTATCCTTTTCTTACCCGCTATTTTGTCCATATCTACGAGGGTGTCTGGGTCATTTCGCATTGGACAACTTTACACGTCTGTTCCCATTATCAATTTGTGCAGAGCTGGTACGCCATTAGATGTTAGAGAATTTTATATTTGGAAAATTCTAAAGTCAGTCAATGGGGCTGACATTAAGGTTTAAAAAATATATTAAAATATGTGAAATTGTATAAAAAAACGTGAAAGTATATTAAAATATGTGAAAAGTTTGTAGGAATTTATGTTTTTTTTTGTTTTTATGTGTTCTTATTGTCAACTCATTAAATTGACGATAAAAAACCCTTTTATGTTTATTGCAACTTAACTTGTTCCTGAGGGCACTTGTTAGTACAACCTTGAAAAATATTCTTAATGAACCCCACCACTCACGGATTATGTGGAGGAATTTTCTGCAAACAAAAACTTGAAAGCGAAAGCTCCCGACACTGGTCTCGGTGGTGAAAAATGGGAATTGGCTTTGGAGATGAGAGAGAAAAGAATGGAATGAGTATAACGTAACTATTAATTGATGGGACAATGCAAGACTTTTTTTAACCACCTCTCTTTCCTGATGCTTACGGTTTGTAGTTTTCTAGTACTTTTCCTACACCTTAAAAAATCAGATTTTTCCTTACGTATACCATCCAGATATTCCTTAGACCTCCACCGAATACACCTTATCAAAACTTCGATTTCATCCACATCGCAATCCTAATTCGACTGGTTTTCCAAAACCCGTTCCCCACTTTTTTTCCAGTGGGCCCTTTGACAGAGTTCCTTTTTTTTTTTTTTTTGCCATTTTTTCTCTCTTCCTTTTGGGAGATGCTATTCTAGTGCACAAATTGTGCACAAATGAGTTAGTGAGCTTCACTTTAAATGCTCATACAAATGATCCAAGACATTTATCAACTTTAAAATAAATTTTCAATTGGCCTAGGAAAAAATCAGCTCAATTTAAAAGATTTAAATATTTGATCTAATCTTTCAATTTTCAATCCTAAATTTTGAAGAAATTTTAAAAAGAAGTTAACTAATCGGATCAAGTAGTTCCAAGACATTTATCAATTTTAAAATAATTTTTCAATTGGCATAGGAGAAAATCAGCTCAATTTAAAAGATTTAAATATTTGATCTAATCTTTCAATTTTCAATCCTAAATTTTGAAGAAATTTTAAAAAGAAGTTAACTAATCGGATCAAGTAGTTCGAAGACATTTATCAACTTTAAAATAATTTTTCAATTGGCCTAGGAGAAAATCAGCTCAATTTAAAAGATTTAAATATTTGATCTAATCTTTCAATTTTCAATCCTAAATTTTGAAGAAATTTTAAAAAGAAGTTAACTAATCGGATCAAGTAGTTCGAAGACATTTATCAACTTTAAAATAATTTTTCAATTGGCCTAGGAGAAAATCAGCTCAATTTAAAAGATTTAAATATTTGATCTAATCTTTCAATTTTCAATCCTAAATTTTGAAGAAATTTTAAAAAGAAGTTAACTAATCGGATCAAGTAGTTATGAAAATCTAATCGGATCAAGTAGTGTATGTATTGTATATATATATATACATATGTTCCACTTCCTATCCGGACTTCCGGACCTCAGTGATCCGAGCATTTTTTTGACGATCCAAACCGTCCAATATGTTCAGAAGGTGTTTTCAAGGGTCTTCGCGGGAAATCTTCAAAAAAAAAAATACCGGGAAGGGCTTGATCCAAACAGTTTTTCGCAAAACTGTAAATATACAGTTTTTGCGAAAAACTGCTTGGATCAAGCTCTTCCCGGTATTTTTTTTTTTGAAGATTTTTTGCGTGGACCCTTGAAAACACCTTTTGAACACATTGGACGGTTCGGATTTCCCAAAAACAATTTTTAATGTGAAAAAATTACATTTTTTCTTATTTACAGGAGGTTCTTACTAGAAAATTTGCCTATATATATATAAGTATCACATGTGAAAAAATGAAGTTCTTATTTCCCCGTGCATCGAATGGGCACAATGCTAGTACACATTATAGTTTCTAAGAGGGTGTTTGGCTAGTTCCTTTTTGCATTTTCAATTTCTGATTTTGAGCTTTTGGGTGTTTGGGAGCCATCTCCCAAAACACATTCACTGAGAACTCTTTCTCATTTTTGCATGTTCTAGAGCAGAAGTGAAAAACACCCCAAGAGGAGCTTTTCAACTTCTCTTTCTCATTCTCCTTTTACTCTCAAATGTTAGTTACTATTTTACCGTCAACTGGTATTGTTTAAACTTTGTAGGCTTAATTAATTTGTTGTATGGGTTAGTGTTTAACGTCATTTTACATCCAATTCTTTTCCTTTTGGGGCAACCACTTCCATTTTACTTTATCTTTATTAAGTAAAAAAAATAACAACTTAATGGAGACTTTGAATTACAAAAAATAACAGAGAGCAAAATTAGAGGTTTCCTTTGGCAAACAAATTCCCAATCGTAATTTAAAAAAAAAAAAAAAACAAATCTTCATTGCTAAAAACCAATCCACGACAAGTCCTGTTGGCTCACGTGCATGTTTCCCAATTTCGGTGAAAATTTCCAGTAATTTCATTGTGACAAGTCTGTTGCCATGGTTTCAAGGGTAAATTGGTAAAAATCAATCCATAATTCATTTTCATCATTTTTCTCCCAAACACTACTACTTTTGCAAAATGCATTCTGCACAATTCTCCCAAACACTCTTCCCAGATTGAAAACTCATTCTGTCCATAATCTAAAAAGCCAAAAAACCAAAAATGAAAAGTGAAAAAGTTGGCTCCCAAACACCCTCTAAGTAAGCTAAAGAAAATCTCAAATTATATATTCAAAAACTAACACACGTCCTTCTCTTTCCAACCAACAATATTATGGAACAATTAAGGCTGAGTTTTTCAAAAGATTTTAGCACCTGGTGAACTTATTTGCTAAAATTATGGTTGATATTTGCAACTGAGTTGCTAAATTTTTTGAAAAAACTCAGCCTTATTCTCTCTAAAAGCAGCAATCCAACATGGGAAGCAACGCTTTTACATTTGTCGCAAATGAGTTCAGATGGCTGAAAACTAATTTGCATAGAAGCGTGTTATGGAAACACGCTTTTGAGAAGCGTGCTTTCTTATTAAATATTTGGGTGGATTAAGTTTAACTTCATTTTTGTGATTAAAACGGCTTAATCCACGCCAGAATCGTGGTTTCGTAACACAAGTTTTTAAAAGCGTAATTTGAAAACACAATATGTAGTTTCGGAGTAAAGTTCAAAATGACGCCTTTTGGAGTCACATACGATACGATATATATTGTTGCTACGATGTGTGGTAAATATATTTTAAACGTGTTCCACGGGCAAGGAAAAATGTGATTACCTGAATATAGTTCAAAATGACGCCTTTTGGAATCACATAGGTAGAATTGACTTGGGTTGTTTGGAGTCTTTGGACAAAAAGTTGTTTGACAAGCAAAAATGTGAGAACCACAAGTTTAAATGTAATCCACGGGAAAGGAAAAAATGTGATTACCTGAAAAATCTGACCCATTTTTCCCAGTATGAAAACTGCTTGATGTAACCTCTACCTTTCTTTTTGAATGCAATTTTGCACTCTTACCTTTTCCCATTTGATAACTCGATTTGTTCAAACTGACCGTGTACACACATCTCGACTAGTCCTCGAAGACCGATTTCGCCCTCCATTGTCTGAGCTCAATTCAAATTTGATGAAGTTTCATGTAGATAAACCAAACTGACGCGGTTAATACTTTGAGGAACATAGATACTTAACATTGAATTCTCTCCCAAAAAAAACATCAACCCTCTCTCTTTCCTCATTGTCCTTTTCAACTTTTGATTAAAGCATCTTCGGAATCTTAAAAGAAAGGCTCCATTAAGCTTTTGATGACTCATCCTCAGCTTTGTGTACCGAGAATGAACATTGCAGGTCTCATACAAATAATCTAAACCGTTCAATAATTTTAAAATAATTTTTTAAATGTCATTGCAAAAAATCAACTCAATTGGATATGCATAAGTGAGTGATCTAATATTTCAAATTTTCATTAAAAGTTAGGATCTTGAATTCTGATGAAAAATTGAGATATTGGATCACCTACTTACGCATATCTAATTGAGCTGATTTTTTGCAGAAACACTCAAAAAAATATTTTAAAATTATTGAACGATTTGAATTATTGGTGTGAACCCAAAAATAGGCCCCACAGGCCGCTATGTACATTCTCAGTAAAAAAGCCTCGGTACCCCTAGCAGGGTCCCTTTTGATTATACAATTAGGACTCTTCTTACCGTAAAAAAGAAGGTTCCATTATTGAAGCGAGACTATTTTTCCCTCTTTCTTATTCCCGTTAGTGCCAAGGCATATTCTTTTCTGAAAACAAGGCCCAACAATAAAAGTGATGGGCCACTTATAAGCCGGCCCTTTTATGTACATGTTCTCCCAACCAAGCCCACTAAACTTCAAGTCCATCCTGTATAACCTCTTTTTACGTGAACAACCGAAAATACCCCCGCTCAATCTTAACTTCGTAGCCTTCTCTCCCTTCTCCCTTCTCCTTCCTAACCCCAACCCTAACGCTCTGTTTGGAAGTTAGGGAAAGAAAGAGAAAAGAAGAGAAAATAATTAAGAACTTAGAGAGAAAATTGAAGAGAAAATGGGTGGAAAATTAAATAGAAATTTGATTATTTTCCTTTCTCTTCTTTAAGAACCAAACAAAGGAAGAGAATTTTTTTTAATTTTCCTTTCTTTTCCATTTCTTTCTCCAACAACCAAACAAAGCCTAATGCAACACCACAGCCACCGCCCATCACCACCACCATATCCACCGTCGTCCTCGCCACCCACCACTATCCACCGTTGTCCTCTCTCCCTCACCGATCCAGAATCGAAGCAGAGCCGCCGCACCGGCGAAGCTGTCGGAGGCGGCTAAGTACGCCATGTCAAAGCTGGACAATTGGGTTGAGAGAGAATTGGAAGGAGGAAGCTTATAGTTTGGTGTTTTATCAATCGAGATCGAAGCTTCAAAAGGAGGATATTAATTATTCAAATTTCTAATTAAGCTTCAAATGGAGTTTCTAATTAATCAAATTTGCTTTAGCGACATCTGTTATTGTCATTTCGAGCTTTAGGCTGTTGCTTATCGCAAATTCACAATTAGTGTTTTGACTCCTCGATTCTAATGGAGCAAATTAGCTTTTAGTTCTTCACTATCTTTGAGCTAAATTTGGTCGATTGGATCTAATGAGAGTTTCAGTGTCTGGCCTATATTAATATATTATCATTTTGATTGTTTTATTGTCATTTCGGCTTCTTTGATATGTGTTTCGATTTGGTACTTGACGAGGAGATGATCATTTTGGTCTTGGGGGGTTTTAAGCAGATGAGCATAAGGTAAATAGCTGCAGTTTGACAGGCTGGTTTAATTATGAACGGTGCAAAGGGTGTTTGTC
This sequence comes from Vaccinium vitis-idaea, assembly GCA_963854785.1. NCBI lineage: Eukaryota > Viridiplantae > Streptophyta > Magnoliopsida > Ericales > Ericaceae > Vaccinium > Vaccinium vitis-idaea. The sequence continues at coordinate 34,605 of CAWLAL010000310.1, read as the reverse complement.
TTGGAACAAATATGAAAAAAAACATGAGCAAGTAGGCCATGTTTTTTATAGCTTGCATGGGGGAAATCTTTGCTTCTTGCATCTCATGTGTTGGAGGGTGCTTTCAGCTTTTTCTCAGAGCCTCTTATGCCGTATGCCCCTTAGCTTTAGTTTTCAACTTAACGACTTCCATCCAGTGGCACCCATACAGTATGCGCCGGAGGTGATGGGTAAGCAGTTTTGCTTGAGGGATACAAAAACGGTGCCTTAATATGGGCAAGCTGGGTTCTAAATAGTAAAATCAAGATCCATGTTTGTATTGGACTATTGGTGATACGGCCATGCATCGGCTGCTATTGGATAGTATTAACCTTTACATTGGTAAGTATCAACGTTGGATGTTAAAATCTAATAGCTTTCCTTTGCTTGATTCCCCAAAAAAACATTTTTTTATACACGAAACATAGTTTACGATGCTGCACCCATTTCGGTGTGAATTGTGTAAGATTGGGTGTGAATTCTGCAATTAGGGGTGTGAATTGTTCGGGGGTGTGAATTCTTCGGGTGTGAATTGTTTGGGGGTGTGAATCGCTGAGGGTGTGAATTCAACAGAAGGGTGTGCGTGCGTGTAAATTATACGTTTGAGGGTAATATGGTAAAAGTGTCTTTAAAAAGGGTTTGGATGGGATCACATGACAACATAGGGTTTAGATGGAAGCCCCCTCAAAAAATAGGACCGGCTTGTAATTTTCCGAAAGTGAAACTTTGATAAGACAATTGGCCGAAAAGCCAAATTTGGGCTTTAAAGGGTGTTTAGTCCAGTCTAATTTATTTTAAGGCCTCCAATATATTAATAGGATTGTTTTGAGAGTTTAAGGACAATACTAAACAAAAATATCCGTAATGAACCCCACCACTCACGCACTATGTGGAGGAATTTTCTGCGGGACAAAAAGTTGAAAGCGAAAGCTCTCAACATTGTGGTCTCGGTGGGAAATGGGAATTGGCTTTGGAGAGAGAAAGGGTGGAATAGGTATAACGTAACTATTAATTGATGGGACAACTCTCATGAGGAATTTTCTGCGGACAAAAAGTTGAAAGCGAAAGCTCTCGACATTGTGGTCTCGGTGGGAAATGGGAATTGGCTTTGGAGAGAGAAAGGGTGGAATAGGTATAACGTAACTATTAATTGATGGGACAACTCTCATGAGTGAGTATTAATTGATGGTCCATGACAAATTTGATTTCTCTCACTTCAATTTTTGGTGGGTTCAATTTTAAAGGGTTTAGACTCTTTGGAAATGAGTTTTTTTTTTTCAACTTTTGTTTATATTTTAATTATACTGCAGATTCTTTTCTTCGAGACGAACGATACGATGTAAAATTTGATCCAAATCTAATAAAAATTTCTTGAGTCAAAATATAACATCACATTGTTCGTCTAGTATTAAAAAAAGTAATGACCAGTTTAAATTATTTTCATTGCCGGTAGAAACAAAAATTTCCTCCAAATTAATTGCATTATGCCACGTCCATGTTCAACTGTTTGGGACCACAGTTTGAACGCATGGCACAATGCAATTGATTTGGAGGAAACTTTTATTTCCACTAGTGGTGGAAATAACTCAATCTCATATATTGACTACTTAAACTAGCTATAGAATATTTAATAGTACTAAATTGTTGCTCGTATAATTTTTTGTTCCCTTCTCTTTGAGCTTCAATTATTGTGAACGAAGCAAGTTTGGTGGGAAATCAATTTCTGAAAGACGAGTTTCTTGACTCATTAATTAGAATTGACTCGGGTTGTTTGGAGTCTTTGGACAAATAAGTTGCTTGACAAGCAAAAATGTGAGAACCACAAGTTTAAACGTATTCCACGGGCAAGGAAAAATGTGATTACCTGGAAAATCTGACCCATTTTTCCCAGTATGAAAACTGGAACCTGGGGGGTGCTGTGCATCCCAATGCACAGCACCCCCCCTAAGTTCATGAAAACTGCTTGACGTAACCTCTACCTTTCTTTTTGAGTGCAATTTTGCACTCTTACCTTTTCCCATTTGATACCTCGATTTGTTCAAACTGACCGTGTACACACATCTTGACTAATCCTCGGAGACCGATTTCGCCCTCCATTACTTGAGCTCAATTCAAATTTGATGAAGTCTCATGTAGATAAACCAAACTGACACCTCTCGACTAATTGATGGTCCGTGACAAAATTGATTTCTCTCACTTCAATTTTTGGTGGGTTCAATTTTAAAGGGTTTAGGCTCTTTGGAGTAGGGTATAATAAGTTTAGGCATTTTGGATTTAGGTACTTAGGGTGTACTTTTCAATTATAGGGTTTTAGTGGTTTAGGCATTTTCATAGGGTACCCTAGGATTTTATGCACTTTTATAGGGTATCCAAGACTTTGTTCGTTGGATTTGTGGATGACTCTTAAGGCGTAGTACAAGAGATAAAAACAAAGCCCAAATCAATGAAGCCCAAGTAGTTGATGGTCCAGTGGTGATTGGATCGAATAATAACTTTCATGCATCTTAGTTTGAAGGCATCAACTTGCAGGTGGACCTAAACCTAGAAACATGAGGAAAGATATAAGAAGTCAACAATTTGAAGTTTGCTCGAGCATTGACGAGAGTGAACAGAAAGAAAACACCACCAGCACAAACACACAAGGACAGGAACATGAGCTAATTCTTAATGAATTGCAGTCTACTACGATTGCAGGAACCAGATTGGGAGTTGATTTTGTGGACACAGATATAATGATAATGAAGAAAATTATAGAAATTGAGGCTAAGGAATACAATCTACTCCAAAGGAACAGATTCACTCCACTTAAAGAACATATTCACTCCACTTCAAAGGAACCATACAACCAGCTGAATCACTTGGTAATCTCATCACAGGGTACCCCTTTAACATAATGAAAAATAATTTCTTGGAATATAAGGGGCTTGGGAAGCAAAGTGAAGAAGAGATTTATTAACAAAGCTAATAAAGAAAGAGGTGCTAATGTTGTAATGTCACAAGACTCACAACCCACAGAAACTTTCTCATAGTCAAAGCCTCTTTAGGGAATTTGAATGTGCAATTGGATGGCATTAGGAAGGTGAAGATCTAATCCAATCTGTCTTTCTTTGCTGCACTCTTCAAAATAGAATGAGTGTGCTTTGGGCTGTCTTGGGTGGGGTGTGTTGTCTTGGGCTGTCTTTGTTTGGGGCTTCTTGTTTGTGTGTTGGGTTCAATTTGGTGAGTGGCAGGTCTGTCTCAGTGTTTTTTTGTCTTAGTAGTTTGTGTTGTCTATGTAAGGCTGGATTATAACTTGAGGTTTTTTTTCTCTCTTTTGAGTCTTTAAGGTCTACAGAGTTCCTTGTATGTGCATGTATCTTGGTTTGAGTTAGTTTTGGCCTCGGTCTCATAGTCATTGGTTCAATGGAAACATTTCTTGAAGACTCCTACTGAATCTTGTCAAGCTGGAGGATGTACCTACTTCTGTTGCTGTTTCGTTTGATCTGCTGAGAAAATGTGAATGCTACCAATATCTTGGAGATATTTCTATGATGCTTCCAATATACCATGCTTCCTCTCTGGTCCGGAACCTCCATGCTAGTGATGCCTACTAGTGGTATTGAAGGCAATCAAGGCTATTCTAATAAAGGAAGTGATGACATTAGTTCAGCTTTTTGCCAAGGTGCTGCACAGGATAGGTCTATCCTAATTTTGCTGCTGCTAAATCAATTTTTGAAGGGGCTCCCTAATGTCGTTCAGCCATCTATCACATGCTCTTTAGATCCCACCAGCAGGAGGATTTCCATTCCACTACACTACAACCCTTCTTAGCAGGGAAAAAACCCTTGAGCTCACCATTTATAAGAATGGAGAAATAAGGAGTTGTCACACAAGCTTTAAGCCACTCAAAGGAAAAGCCTTGGAAACCCCATGCAATGCAAAGTGTCAAATAGAAAGCCCCAGTCCACACTATCATAGGCCTTCATAAGGTCCAGCTTGATGGCAAACCTTGGAACACCCTGATCTCAATCATAACCCCTAACTAACTCTTGCATCAACAAAATATTGTCCTTTATGGACCTGCTTTGAATGAATACTGACTGAGGACTGATGAGTAGGTAACACAGGTTGGAGCCTGTTTGCCAAGACTTTTGAAATACACTCGTAGACAGTATTGCAACATGCAATTGGTCTAACATCCTTCACAGAATTAGGAGCAAGAATCTTAGGGACTAGGATAATTGCAGTGGCATTGGTCCCCTGGGGCATACTACTAGTAAGAAAGAAATGCCTAACCCCCTCCATAAAGTCTTTCCCATCAATTTCCCAATTATCAAGGAAGAAGGCTGAATTGAATCCATCAGGCCCAGGGGCCTTGTCCCTGTGGATAGAATTAAGAGCCTGCAAAATTTCAGAGTTAGGAACAGTAGCAACAAGGTGCTCCCTCATATCAACTGGAACCTCCTGCCTCTTTATCACATCCCCCAGCACAGGGGAAGCATCACATTTATCATACAATTCAGAACGCAACAACTTCTGATAATACCTAAAAATTTCCCCTTCAATGGCTTTAGGATCCTCCAACCTAACACCTTTATCATCCATAAGACTAAGAATAGTATTCCTTAACCCTGTGGGCAGCCATCTTTTGGTGGAAAAATCTGGTATTCCTGTCACGTGAGGCCAACCATTGAACCCTACGCTTTTGCCTCATCTACTCCTCCTCAGCAAAACTAAGGACATAAAATTGGTGAACCAAATTCTTCTCCAGAGAGCTGAGAAATTGGTCACTTGGAAATCTAAAACAAAGGTCTTGGATCTTAGCCAGGTTATCTCTAGGCACAGCTGCCCTGCCATAATGTTGCTTGTGAAAATCCCTCGGAAAAGGCTTTAGCCTCTTAGCCTAGAGCTAAGCTTTGACAAAGGGTGACCATTACCAAACAACACCCAAGAAGTAGCCTACAGAACCTTAAATCTCCCATCAGACAACCAAAATTTGTAAAATCTGAAAGAACCCACCCTTTTCTTTCCCAGCAAAACAGTCACCGAGAATGGGGAATTACCAACAACCCCTTTGGATTGTGATACAGGTTGAGATAAGAAAGGGAAGCGAATCTAAACATTTCACTTCTGTACTTTTTCTCCATTTCTCAACAAATTCTGCTACTGAATCCAAATGAGTGTTCCGACGATGAACTCTAACCCTTTCTTTTGTTTTCTTATTGAATCCCTCAATCCAAAGGGGGTGTATAAGGAGAGCAAAAATAAAATAAAATAAAATAAAAACTTAAGGTATAAGATTTAAAAATGTGAAACAGCCGAGCTTCAAAGATGGGTTCACGCCAAACTGATGTTCTTGCTGTATAATATTGAATTAGCATAAATAGAAGTAGAGAACTATCAATGAAAGGGCTTTCGAAAGAGAAATATTATGAGTTGGCACTCAATCAAGTACTTGGAAACTCCGTCACGGAGAGAGATTTTTTCGTGCTCTGACAGGTCCTTTGTGATTTTGTTCTCCATGTTGAGGTCACAGAGGATTTGGTGCGCTGTGGTGCGGCCAATTCCATGGATGTACTGTAAAGAGAATTCCAACCGCTTGTGATCTGGTATCACTACCCCTCCCACTCGCACACCCCTGATGCTCAACACGAGATACTGCGAGCGAAATATGATACCAATAACTATTAGAACAATCAGCAAAATGAGAAGGAATGAGCTTGTTTGCAGTTCTCTGGAAACTGCACTCCGTCCAGTTGGCTATTTTCAAGCCCCTTGCCAGATCTAATTCAATAAGCGATTCCCTTCATAATCTCATCGAAATGCTTACGAGGTTTAAAATCATTTTAATTGGATACCCATTCACATCACATGTGACTGAAAAAAAGAAAAAAAAATCGTTATTGAATTTTGCGGAGTTCCAATCCAGTGTGTAGAACCCAAATTTGATTTGTTTTTGCGTTCCAATTGCATAATAAATGGCATCCAATTAACATGATTTTAAACCTCAACTTAGTGTCTTGATGAGATCTGCATTCTGCAATATGAGGCAAGGTGCCGGAAAATGGCAAACTCCACAGGGTGCAATTTCCGGAGAACTGCTGATGAACTCAATCCAACCAGAAAACTAAGTTGTAAAAAACAACAAAAACAACAACAACAACAACAACAACAACAACAACAATAACATAACCCATTTAGTCCCCAATAAAATAAAATAAAATAAAAAGGGAAGGAAAAACAACCACGTAAATAAGTTGGCTTCGTTTTCTTGCATTTTCTCAGCAATCAAACAAAAGTGGAAATGGAATGGGAGATTCAGAAGCAGAGAGAAGGGGAAATGGCGTACCTTAGGAGTAGGAGAGAGAGAATTGAAGCTTGTGGTGGGCCAAGAGGAGACTGAACGAACACCACCAACCCAAACATGTACCAAACAACAACAACATCCTATAACATCGAACAATTAGAACACAGACCGAATGTACGACACCACAAACCAGAATTGGCCCATCTTTCATAAAATTATGGGATCAGATTTTCCAAAGATTAAGTGCACCCTGGAACTTGAATATTGCAGCAGCTACTTGAAAATTAGCCATTTAGGCTCAAAGTCAAGACAGCATTATGTAAACTATGGAGTTCACAAGTTCATATTTGAGTAAAATGAAGAAACGTCAAGTGCCAAGGCTTATATGTGCTCTCGCTACAAACTCACTTGAATTACTCACGCTCCCGCTCTTCATTTTTCACTATAGCCATGAGACTAAGGGTCCATAGCTTGCTCGACTCGCTCTCACATAATGCCCACTAAGTATTACCTGCTCACAAAGAATAGAGGATCAATCCCATATCTCACAGGGCAACACACATTTTAGGAGGGATTTGAATCACTACCATTATCCAGTCAGAACCTTGCATCAATGAAAACAATAATATGCCAAAAACAAATATCACAAACTAATTACCAAAATGGGTATGAAACAGAGACCATGCTTAACAACTGTTTCGTAGATAAGCCATGTGCTAAGATGAAGCCACAGTCACCATAATTTATACAGATTGAGAAGTCTTGATGATCACCAAGTTATGGCATCAGCTTGAGCTTTAAAGGCTCTTAGAACTGAACCGTATGCTTCTTGCTCAAGGTGGTGAATTTGGGTCTCCATATCCGTTTCACCATAAATCCTGGGGTATGGGATTGAACCCGGGATAGCAGATCTTCCATTCCCTGCAACGCGGCCCCCTCTTGGAAGCGTATTTTGATACGATGGAGGAAGATCATCATCAATTCCTGCAATTTTCCAGAAGAAAAAACTAACAGCAGATTTCAAATGCAAATTGGAAATATTTCAGACAAAATGAATGAGCTACTGAGGAATCCCAGTTTGCGACAGGGAACAAGAAAGCAGAGAAAATTTTAATCGATTGATTCACACATAAACCAAGACAAAACAAATTATTGAATCACTGAATGAAGTATCTTGATTTGCGCCTCGTATACACTTTTCAACGTGGCTGTTTGACAATCACACCTCTTCTTCATAGCAAAGAACAGAAGGAAGCATCTCTGTAATTTGACCGATGATTATTTGGTATCCCATATCTATTCCTAGGCATTGTCTTACTCTCAAGATGGCTTTTAGGGGCTGCGTTAGGACAACGGATAAAAAAATCTAACGGGGCATACAAACTTTCCCCATGGGTACTCGGTTAAGTCAACCATTCTTCAGTTGCCCATTTTCAAGAGACTTATATGGCAGCAAATTTGCTCTCTCAGTGGTATCTCTAAGGTCCCTAAACCCCGGAATGCTCAAATTGCCTGGCTTGGCAAGTTTCGGGTTAACTCTTTAACAGCTCCATGAGGAAATTGGAATGGGCAGCTATCGTCTATTATATCAGGAAAGAGAAGAATTGTAGAGTATTTCAAGGCATTTGTAGGCCGTCATCCTTTGTTCTCCAAAAGATTATGTTTCATGTTAGGAGCTTCCAGTTTCAAAATAAATAGGATTCTCCCCTTAACATTGCTCTCTGCCAAGCACCTAAGTCCTAGGATTTTTTCTTCTTCCTCTAATTGACTGTTGTTTCCTCTTTGTATGAATGGAAGACATGCCTTCCTAGTTTTTCTGTAATTGTCCTTGCTTTCAATAAAATTGGGATTACCCAAAACAAAAAAAACAATCGACCAATTTCCAATAAGACTATCTGGAGCTCTATTAAACATCAGACAAAAGGTTAACAGCTTCAGAAGATCCACTAAGTCAATATGCTGATCAGAGGACAGATGATCAGTATAAATATGATAACAATATAGTAGTAGCATTTAGAGAGACAGTTTGAGCATCTATAAATACAACTACAAGTGATTAACACATCTATGGGCAAGGAAACTGGAATAGAGCAAATGGGTTTCTCCCGCATTGTCAAATTGCATCTTCTTTATTTTAATGAAGAAAGGTGCTTGCATTACAATTCAGCACATATGGTGAAGTTCTGTCTTAAAATGTATCATTAGCCTTCCCATTGTTTTTTCCATACTTTAAACAGTCATTCCATTTCTTGTCTTTGCAATTCAAAGTCGACTGTTCTCCTTAACTACGTAGTCAGTTTCCGTGTTCTCAAGGAAGTGTAACCTCTTGAAGAGATAATAAGGAAACCAAATACTACACAGATTCCTGTCCTAACAATTATTTAAGCCCAAAGTAGAACCAATTTGATATCAAATTGTAAGAGAAGTCACACTTGCTTGAAGCATAGACTCAACCACAATCCGAATTCGCAAACCTAAAGGCAAAGAAACAGCTTTTAACTAAAAGTTTTACAAAAAAAAATCCAAATATAAACACCATACAGGCATAGACTACAGGAAATGCAACGACAAAGTCAACACAATACAACCAATCAAACTCTAAAGTAATAAGCTTGAAGCTTAGAACCCTAATTAATAATTCTGCAAGAAATCACAAGAATTGCGAGAAGTAAAAAAATGACAAGAGTTGTGAATTCTGTAAATAATTTTATAACCAACCTAACCCGAAATCACTACGAAACCCTAAATTCATCTAAATTGAAAGAAAAAGTTCTAACTTTTACGTAAAGAAATCAAAAGAATTGTGAATTCTGAAAATAATTTGATAACCAACCTAACCCTAAGTCTAGAATGAAAACAGTACAAAACCCTAAATTCCTCTAAATTGAACGAAAAGAACAAACTTTTTCAGATTGGGTGAACTCACCACTGCAATACCCTAAATTCATCTACATTGGCAGAAAAAAGTACATACATTTTACCCTAATTAACACGCTCTGAGACGTACAGAAACCACAAGAATTGTGACTCCTGAAACTACTTTTATGAACAACATTAACCCTAAATCACGAATGACATCCACTACAAAACCACATTTCAAGGCACATGAAACTTATAAGTTATTACCAAGCAGATTAATGTGACTTCTTAACTACTATCACACTAAACATGGCATACCGCCACCAACATCAGAAGCAAGAGAATACAATATAAGCAGAGGTAATGACATGTTGCATCTTAATTAGCTATTTATAAAATCAAATCTTAAGACGAAAAAACTATAATCAAAATCCAAATGAAGAAAATAAGAACAGTCAAAATATTTCTAATCAAATAGCATGTAAGTAGAACTTTGACGAAAGAGCATGAACATTTGACAACTCAATCACTCTGGTCAGATAGTGCGGGACTGGAAGCGGGAGCAAGAGTATGAGGATCATTTCCGAAAATTACTCAAGAGTGGAGAGCATGCATTCACGATGCTTTATTTTTTCATAAATATTCTGGTATGTATTTGCTGTAGAATTAGCTAGCCTAAACAGAATGTTCATGGGTTCAGGCCATCAAATTTCTTTATTTGTAGTTCTATCTGTACCCATGTCGTGAAAAGTTGTCAGAGTGATGCACGTGGAATGCATGGCACTTCACAAGTGCGAGATAATTAAAGTCCCAGACTAAGAATACATAAGCTATGAATTTATCACGTCAATTGTAAGTTCACACCAACTAATTGCGGATATGGCACTCTCGGGTGACGAATCGTGAGAAATAGAACTGGGCTTTACAAACATTTTGTATATTTGACGCCATGTATATCAAAAAATTATGTAAATAAAACAAATCAAGCACGGCTCTATATACATCCTTGGTGCATGCATATGTGGAAACAAGATGTCATGAATGTAACTTCTTCAATCATTAACAACTCGTGCGTAATGATCGCATCTAAGTAACTGAGATATATAGTTAATACTTGTTCAAGTACATTATTAAACATACTTTTTCGTCAGCTATTGTGGGAAACGTACCTGATCACAACCACCATAACTCGATCAACTCCAGAAGAAACTATTGCAGAATGTATTGGTTTCCCAGCTGTACCGGATGGTTCACCATCATCATTACTCTGGTACTGATCACCAACCTAGGATAAAAAACCAACAAAATTGCAGTAAATTAGGAACAAGGTCATAACAAAACTCCACCCGAACATGATTCCCATGAGCTCTCCCTTTAATCCACACATAGGTAGAATGATTTCCAACCATGAACATAATATGGGGAACAAACAATCCCCACACCAAAAATCTCACATTTTACATCCAACCCCGGTTCTATGTAATACTAAATTACCTAACTTATGTTTGTGCAACTAAGGGAAGGAACTCCACTTTCTTTTCCTCCCTTCAGCCCCACGTAAAACTCAACCACCTGTCCACCTCCCCACTTTCTTTTCCTCCCTTCAACTAGGGGACGGTAAAGAAGCTAGAGGCACGAGGAAATAAGGGAGGGGTGCAGGCCAGGCACCAATATGATATCTGTATCATGGGTCACTCTCTTTGACCTAGGGGTCGCTCCCCATTACGTCTGGCAATACTATCGAACACTAATATTATTTCATGGCCTTCTATGGAAGGATAGAGAGTCCTACTGGGACCTTAGTTGCATGAAGCGGGGGCGGGGGCGGGGGCGGGAGCGGAGGTGGGAGCGGGAGCGGGGGAGCGGAGGTACCTAGAAGCTCCCGAGGTTGGGAGCACCTGTATATTTTTATATATTTTATATTTTTATATATACTACCATATTTTAATATATTTTTTGGATGAGGCTGGGTATAAAAAAAATTAAAAATTGATTATAAACAGTTTCATGAACTCCACAAAACTTATTAGGCCCAAACCTGTAGACTATTTTAATAGCCCAGAAGGCCTATTACAAACTCATTACTACTATTTAATAAAGAAGCCCAAGGGGCTTTATAAGAAAGAAGTTAGAAAGAAGTCACAAATTTAGATTTAATGCCCAAGCCCAAGCCCAAACTTAAAAACAGGGATCAGCCCATTCAATCCTTTAACATGGATGATAGAGAAACCCTAAAACAAAACTGGGCAACCATAGCAACTGCGTCGGCCAGTCATATGAGATCGCAGCAGCAACTGCATCGGAGACAATGGAGAAACAGTAACTCTCTCTCTCTCTCTCTCTCTCTCTCTCTCTCTCTCTCTCTCTCTCTCTCTCCTTGGAAATGGAAACGAGAACAACATCAGTCCAATCGGTGACAAACCGGCGACGACGGTGACTGCGATGAACCGTAAAGCTCCCATCTTCCTTGGGAACGCGATTCCGTCTCAATGGGAACGCACTCCTATCACGATTCTGTGTAAGAAACGCCGAATCGCGTTTCTCACGGGGGAGCGGCTGCAAATCAGGCGATTCCTGCAACTAAGACTGGGACTAATGCGAATGATTGGAAGGCAGATGCTATGGATATTGATGTTTAATGATTTATCCTCTCTCATCTCTCCTTGAATTTGAAGCATTATATGATATGAAAACTGTTTCCATGGTCAAACTTGTAACCTTGGTATTTCATACCACACGAGCATTCGCTTGTGAAAATCTTTTCCATTTTCTAGGGAACAACATGTATGGTCCTCGACTCGTCAATGATTGTTGGTGCTATGGGGGCAACCATAAGATTTCTAATGGTTTGTAATTACTATATCTCTACACTTAGAAGCTCTGGGTATGTGTTAATTATCTTTCGCTTCCGTTTACTTCAGATTTTATAATTTAAATTTGAATGTTGGAAATCCCTAAACTTGATTACGAGCAGGCCTTCGGCGGCTTAACACCCGCTTGGCCGGTCACGACTTTTAGGGCCAAATTGGGTTGTGACACAAGGAGCTGAACCAATAGAGGAGGCAACAAATCTCAACTCCCTCCAGAGGCCAAGCCCATCAGAAGCAAGGTTATGACCATAAACAACTGAAACAAAAATGGTTTTGTGCTCAGCCAGCAACTCCACAGAGAGCATAACCATTTGCTGGGAGACAAACACCACAGAAACAGATAAACTGAGGGGATTCCAGCCCACCAGAACCCTAATAATGGCAGAAGCACCCAGATTATGAGCATATTGCCAAGCAGCAAGAAACACCTAGCAGCAACTGAGGCCAAATTTTCAAGTCTGACCTTAGTTTCCACCACTCCAACAAAAGAAAGCCTATTAAGCTTAACAAAAGAGCAGACTTCTCTCTGCTTCAAAGGGTCATTCAAACCACGAATATTCCAAACACCAAACTTCATTATTTAATAATTTTGGGTTTCCTACCACCCCTACTCTTTACCCTTCTTCTTATTCCCAACCTCTTGGACTGAGGCCGGACTAGAAAGAAGCTAAACTTCCCCCTTAGCAACGGGGGCAACCACATCTACCTGAGGCCTAGCCTCAGAACAGCGCCCTGCAACCATCACAGATTGAGAAGCAACTAGACTGTTCGTAACGTCAGGAGAGGAAGCCTCATGCACACCAGCATCACTAACAGCCTCCACATGAATAATACTGGGAACAAAACCCGTGTCCCCAAAATCATCATCATAAGGAAGCTGAGATCCATATTGAGAAACTGAAGAAGAAGCCACAACATCTTGATTCCCAGTACCCACAGCAGATCCATATTGACTCAGGATGTTGTTGATGGCTTGAACATCACAAAGCTGAATACCAAGAAAATCATCATGAACCACTGTCTACTTGCCAGATCTAACTTCAGACCTTGCACCAACATCTTGGGAATGATCAGAGGAGGGACCAGAATCCAACGAACTTGGCTTAGTAGAAGACACCTGCCCAATAGCCCCTAACTTTTCCCTTGAAGAGCCAGACTTAAGGAGAAGGAACAGCATCAGAACCCAAAGAGCTTGGCATAGCACAAGGCATCTGACCAATAGCCCCAACCCCAGAGCTAGAAGAGCCAGACTTAGGAGAAGGAATAGGACCAGGAGCCACAGAATTAGTCTTAGCAGAAGGAGCTTGCCCAAGAACCCCTAGCCCAGAAGAAGAACCAGGCTTAGGAACAGGAAAAGCACCAGAATTTCCAAAACTTGAAATAGATACAGAAGGATGGACAGAACACTAAGAATCAGAAAGCCCAAAAATCTTACAGTTGGGAGCATCTAAGAGGAATCCAGGGATGCTTAACCCCAATAGCAACAGTGTCACTGTGGTGCCCTAGTTTCTAGATGAGCTCTTTGACCTCCTTCTTGACCCTTATGAGCAACGAGCTTGATCTTCTTGGTACACCTGCACAGTTGAGCACCCGGAGTTAGCACCCAACCTGGCTGGAATGTGGCCAGGGAAGGCACTCTGACGGTCTAATGAGAGATCGGAAGTGGAAGGAAGTACCAGAGAGAATATGAATGCAAAGAGAGTGAATTGTGTACCTCTTTAGGGTACCTCTTTAGGGTTCCTCCTTTTCCTTTATATAGGCTCCTCTTGACTTGTGCTCCAAGTACAGGGGTAGATCCGTGTTCTGGCTCGGATGACCTCACTGTGCGTCAGGAGCCCAATCCGTTATTATGGCATGTGGGAGTCTCAAATCACACGTTGACACGTAGCATAATGGCTCAGCTGCCGTCACCATGACGTAGGGACAGCTGTAACATGCACATGTGCCTCCCCCAAGTCTATTGCTCGAAACAACCGCCTCGGATGATGTCATATAAGACGTCACCGATATCTCGGATCTCCTTCCGAGCCATCTCGGATTTAATCCGACTCGGATGACTCGTCCGGATTAAGATCCAATTCGGCCGAGATGCTGAGTCGTCTCGGATGGGCCCGTCTTGGCGTCTCGGATGGTTTACTTCGATATGTCCATGTTGTTTGAGAGAGAGAGAGAGAGAAGTGTATAGGGTGTTAAGTGTTAACGAACCCCAACACAAGTCAATATTATTTATATTAATGTGTACCACATTACATTACTAAGATAGGCGATGTGGGACAAACGTCAACTACTAATATAAACATATTCTAACAGTCCCAATATTGGGCTTGGGCCTCTTTGGGCATTATTCCCATTGGGCTCTCTCCGTGTGAACCCTTTTATCTTGCTAGATTTCGGCCCACTACAGTCACCATTGGGACAAACCAGCTCAAAGGACTCAGGAAATGAAGATTTAAGAGACACTTCAACACACAGTTTGGCATAGCTCATTCTCTTGCAGTTAGCTGTAAGATCATCAGCATACAAAGGGTTGCCCACTGAACTAGCAACATGGCTTAGACCTTGAGCAGTCCAGTACTCAAAGGGCACATTATAAAAATGAAACCAGATGGGGATGGACTGGAGCTGCTCTTTCACCAAAGTCATATGTGGTTCCCAATGCTTAAGCCCCAACAAATTTTTTTTTTTATCGGCAATTAAGCACCCGCATTTTGCCACCAAAAAACCAAGGTCAAGAATCTTGGATCTTGTTCAAGGCATCCTCTTGAGAGAAAAGGAAGAGAAAGAAACCATTATCATTAGAGAGGACCTCTTGCAAACCAAGTTTCCCCCAAATCCTCATAGCAATGGTCCTAACAACATAGAAGGGCAATTTCTTGTCTAAAAAGTAGCCTACCAAATTGTTTTTCCATTTATCAATCCCCACTTCCTCAACCTCAAGGGGGAAACAACAACCATATTATCGAAAATCAGAGGGGGAATGTATTCCAACTTCATACGCCCTTGACCGGGAGAATTACCAATCACGACCGTCTTCCAAGAAGGAATCCCCTCACCCAAAGCCCTATCATCAGATTTCGCAGCCATTGGTCTTTGTAAAACAGTATTGCTCTCACGCAACTCGCTACCTAGTGCAGGAGGAGTAACCCTAGGGATCGATTGGGACTCCTTGATACTCGTAACCTGTTCAAGAATGTCCATAATGCGGAGAGGGATCCCACCACCCGACTTATTAGGACTCCCACCAGAATTAGGGTTAACACTTCCCAAATTAGACTCAGTAACAGGGGAACAACGAGGTTTAGGTATCGCAGATAGAGGGGGAAGCGTAGAATCCATCCCAAAATCTCCAAAACTCAACCAAGAAGTATCAATATTACCAGACAGACATTATCAAAACAAAACTCAGAAACAATTATCGAACTAAGAGGAAACAGAAACCGATCACCAAACAAAGAAAACAGAACCAATCACCAGAAATCAAACGCAGAAACAACAAGGATAGAGTCAGGAAACCAAAATTACCGTGGGAATTCGAGCAGAAACAGCAAAAATCCGACGAAAATCAACCGCAGCAACGCATTCCCGCCATTGTGCTTCTTTCTTTAATTCTCTCTTCCCTCCATTCTTTCTCCACTGGCGTGACACTTCTCGAATTGCTGGAGTCAGGTGTTTTTGTTACTCAGGTTTGGAACTTAACTTTTTATTTTGTCTTTATTTGATTTTTTTTTTTGCGATTGTTGGTTTTGCATTGTTTTTTTTGAGTATTATTAGTTTGTCTTGGCGAGAGGAATCCAACAAGGTAAAAGATTATGACTAGAACTTTCAATTTTTTGAATAAGATCGAAAAAAGTGTAAAAAACTGACATTGGGCTTATTTTTGTCTTTATTAAAAAAATTATGATTAAATTAATCATAATTTTTTACTTTTTTGATTCCTCTCGCCGAGATGAACCAATAATACACAAAAAGTTGATGAAAAACTAAAAAACACGAAAAAAAAATCAAATAAAAGACAAAAAAATAAGCCAGCTAACTTTTTAGGCCAAACCGTGAGTATCTCTAATTGTAGCCTTGTTTTTGTTTTCTTCTCTCTATTCTGACTCCAGCAATTCGCTGGATGTTATTTCCCTTTTTCCTTTTCATTTACTCGACTTTTGAGCTCCTCTCAGGGCTTTGTATGGAAAGATCCAACTGCATAACAAGCGGCAACAGCAGCGAGGACCCATCAAGTTCCAGCATCGGCGCCCGAGGGGGCGGCGTCATTAGGCGGTTCCCGACGGTGCCTCATTCGTCTACGACGCCTGTCGCCACGCCTTCCGTCACTTTTTCGGTCTCCTCCTACTCCCAACTACTTCATTAGTCATTACTTTCGGCCCCCCCTAAGAAGGACCCTTAGGGGTATTTTCGACTTTGTAAACTAAATTTCGATGATCCAAATCACTCAATGTTTTAAAATATGTTTTTAAAGGCCCCGCAAGGAATCTCCAAAAAAAAACCCCAAAAAAACTGCTCTAATCAAGCCCTTTCAAGTTTTTGTTTTTTTTTGGAGATTCCTCGTTTGGGCCATTAAAAACACGTTTTGAAAACATTGAGTGGTTCGGATCGTTTAAATTTAGTCCGAAAAGTAAAAAATAGCCCGAGATCCGCATGGAAACTTATATAAGGGTCCCTTATGTAAGGGGATTGTAGATGGAGGGGAGAGAGAAAGAGGGGACTTGACCGATTTTTTTTTTTCTTCTGTAAAGTGCAAAAACTTTGTGGAGGTGGATTGGCAGAGAGAGGAGAGAGAATCGTTCGTAAATTTTAGGGGAGAGAAGGAGGAGACTTGACCAATTTTTTTTCTTCGGTGGAGTGGATCGGTAGAGAGAGGAGAGAGAATTGTTCATAAATTTTAGGGATACCAAATGAAACCCTAACTCTAACACCTCTTATAAGAAAAGGGGCATTTCTGCCAATTCATGGTAAATTTTAACGGCGTCACACGTTTCGCATAGGTTGAAACTTGAAAGATGAGGGAGTGTTGTTGATGGGTTTTAAAGATGAGGGGGTATACGGAAAACCTATGGGTACCGACCCATAGGTACAGAGAATGCACAGATCGTGCTTGGGGACCCATGTTTGGGTCCCACACGAGTGATCCGAACCGTTCATTCTTCTTAAAATATTTTTTCGAGTGGGCCCACAAAATTTCAGCTCAATCGGACGGTTATAAGTGGTCGAACCAAAGTCCCACCGTTTCAGTAAAAAAAAAAAATTGGATTGTAATAGATGAAAGAGTCAAAGTCCTTTTTACCCTTGTTTCTGTGCATTTTCTGTGCACTACGCTTTGTACGCGTAGTAGCATCCGGGGGTATATGTGTGGAAGAGTAATAGATGAAAGAGTCAAAGTCCTTTTTACCCTTGTTTCTATTCTCTAATCTGGTTAATGTATTGTTCAAGCCCACACCTTGAATCTCAAATATGGAGAAGCCCATTAGTCGTTGGGGCGGGTTAATGTATTGTTCAAGCCCACACCTTGAATCTCAAATCTGGAGAAGCCCAATACTCGTTGGGGCGGGCCTAGTCGTGACTTATATTGTTTCTGGACATCTCCGATTTCAAATGGAGAGGAAGGCCCAATTCGGCTCATCTAGCCCTGTGGGTTTTAAAACGGTCGTGGTTTGGTCCAAAGTGCAGGATAAAGGCCCAGTTTGAAGTTAGCATTTGTTTCCTATTATATTGGTCCGGGTTTTGTGGCTGACAAAGGTGAAGCCCATTGAAGCATCTAGCTATAGAAATCATTTTGTACTCGTGTTTCCCTCTGTTAATGGAGTTGAAACACACTAAAGGACATGTTGTACCATTTCCATCTTTAGTCCATTGTAGACATTTGGCCATTTTCTATTGGTCCGCGCCGGCCACTTTTCGACGATCCGAGACGTTCAACGGATAGCCTCGTCGAGTACTATAAGTGTACCAAAAATTAACTTGATTGAATATCGTTAAGTACTTAATCGGAACACAAATAGCTTGAAAAGAATGGGTTTAGTGATTTGGATCCAGTGTTTATGTATGTTTGTGTTCCATTTCATTTCAATCTATTTGTGTTCCGATTAGGCACTTAATGATATCCGATCAAGTTGATTTTTGATACAGTTATAGTACTCGACGAGAGGTATCCAGTGAACGTCTCCGATCGCCGGAACGTGGCCAGCGCGGCAGCGCTGTGCGTGCACAGCACCCCCCGGAGTTCGTACTACCCATACGCCCATTCCTAAAATGCTATTTATTTTTTTTTGAACGCCAAAGAAATTTATTGATATAACAAAGAAGTACAAAAAGGGGGAAGGAGTAAAAAACATGATTATGCAAGAGTAAGTCTCAACTAGCTTGGCACCCTACTCTGCGACAATAGTATGCTACTCAATCCCAGAGATTACAAGGTTTGATAAGAGATCAACCCAACACCAAGATTGCAAAAGGGTCGGATGAAATAAACCAAACCAAACACGTATAAGTGAGTTTCTTGCTGATGGAAGTTTTGATTTCAATCCAGAGCTTTAAGCACCACCCCATTATGCGGATGGCAGTATAAACAGCTGCAAAGAGTTTGATGTGGGAGCTAAGATATTCACGGAACAACGTGAAATCCTTGCACATTTGAGCCCGATAACACCATAACGAAAGGGCCTCAGAAGCCAATAGTAAGAGAGCTGCGAGATCGGTGCACGTAGTCCTGTCGAGAGGTCGTGAGTTGATCCAAGAAAGATCCACCTCAAGCACCATACTGTCAAAACAACAAAACACAGAAACTGAAAACACCAGAACTGCCCAGATACAAGACAGAGAAAAAACAGGAACCAGAAAACCCAAAGAGACCCAGGAAAAAACCCCCCACATGCTCACACACAAGGACAAAACCTTAAAACCCAGGAAGGCCGCAACATACTCAGCAAGAACACCCCAACAAACCCAAGACACAAGGACAAAAAAAGACAGACCCAACCCCCAGCAGGTACCCAAGGTATCAGTACAGACTCAACTCGGAGAACCTCTTCCCGAGCACACCGGCAGGTACCCATGTCATTTAAATTATCAAGCACATACTTGCGCTGGCAGAGAAAAATCCCCTGAGTTGAACAAGCAATTTTGATGCCACGGAAATATCGAAGAGGCCCAAGGTCGTTTATGTGAAATCGCCGAGCAAGAAGCATTTCAAATGTTGTATACCAGGAGAATCATTACCGATAATCAAGGTATCATTAACGTAGACAAGAAAAATAAGGAATAGTCAACCTTCGATTGAGAGAATCCATATTCGGATAAGGCACAAGAAAATTTAGCAAACCGGTTTCGATTTGCTTGCTTGAGACCATAGAGAGATTTGTTCAAGCGACAGACACGATCCTCCCCCTTGCGGCAATAACCAGTTGGGATGGTCATATAAACCTCTTCGTCGAGATTGGCGTGGAGAAAAGCATTGTGCATGTCAAGTTGATGAATAGGCCAATTGTTGATGGAAGCAACAGCAAGGAGGCACCAAACGGTGACAAGTTTTGGCACCGGAGCAAAGGTTTCGTGATAGTCAAGGCCCTCGATTTGGGTGAATCCTTTAGCAACTAGTCAGGCCTTGTGCCATTAGCTCGGTACTTAATTTTGTAAACCCATCTTAATTTGGTAATTTGACAGCTTGAGAAAATGAATTGGTCACTATGGAGGAATCAAGATAGGCTAGGAAAACACGGTGAGTAGAAGAAAGCTTATCATAGGAAAGGAAATGAGATGAAGGGTGCGAACTGAGAAGTACCTGATGATTGAGGGAATGATGGAGTAGGGGAACTATTGGTGATTGCACTACTGCAGTGATAGTCTTGGAGATATGCGGGAGAGCATCAAATCCCTGTGGGATGAGTGACCGGGGAGTTTCTTATACTTTTGGTGTTGACAGGGTGACCAATTTCCTGAAGAAGCATGACTTGGATCTTATTTGCCGTACTCACCAGGTTCACCTGCTAGTTTAGTTTATTCACTATTCTCTTTCTTTGCATTATCACTCCCAATTTTTGTTTGGATTAATGCATCGGATTGGACCATACGTCATTGGATTACATATATGTTCTATCCTACAAAACATGGGATGCACACCATTGGGGATGTGGTATTCAGTATTATTAGTACCCTTGTTGTTAATCCAGTTGAATTAGTTATCTCATGTATCCATTGATTTCTAATCGAGTCAAACAAACGGAGCGTTGGTTTATGTCCCCCGCACTACTAGTCTGACAGTGGAGAACGCTAGGCAGATGAGTTCTATGTGGGATTATGCCGTAGAAAGTATGCAACGTACCAAGTAGATCTTCTAGAAATACATGCATGTGTTTTTATGCTTTATATGGACTATTGGCCATTTGCATGGGGTGCTCACTGTTCTATTAGAGACAATTTTCGTAGACCTTGGAAGATATGGCTCCTAATAGGTTTTAGAACATCAAAATGTCAGATGTCTTGTTTTAAGTTTCTTTGCATTTTTTGAATGGGTATGAGTTTTTTGCTAATCGACAACTGGTAACCATATTTTCAGCACCCAACCATTGCGGGGAGTATGACAATGCTGGTGCCGTGATGAGTGTGGATGAAACCCTTAGGTGCTCTTTCCAAATTCTGAAACCTGCTGAAAATAAGTCAAAGTTCAACTTTGGAAGCAAGACATTCCCTAAGCCTGGAAACCCACCAGGATTCAATGTCTTTGGCAGCACTGTCTAGTACCTTTACACCGGTAAGTTCTCCACCAGGCCTCAAGGTAGGTGAAATCTTTACCACTTCAAAGTTCAAACCCATCACTAGATGATTATTTTTGGGCATGTGGAAAGTGAGAGGGATAGAGATGTTTGTGCTGTGTATTGTTTGTGACTTTGTGTTGGCAGTTTCATGCAGGTTTACTCTGAGTTTAATGATGCTTGCAAGTGCAATACATATATAAAGAAGATTTGGAGGTAAACCACAACACGCTAAGACCTATCTCACTTGTACGTTACAAATATTTCAAGGTCTGCATAATTCGAAAATCGGTTTCAGGACAGTGGATATATACAAGTGCAATGAAATTGAGTTGAAATGGTAAAAAAAACACACTTTACTCTAGCTACCGGGCATCACCTGACACTTCCTGCAAGTGATATGGGATTCTCTGTACATTTCAAAACCTTTGCTATCAAAAATTTGTTCTGTTTAACATGGCTGTCCCTTGAACAATTTGAATTGCTAGCTTTAATATAAATGTATGACTGCAGGTGCAAGTGCCTTTTTCATACACATGCCTTTCAGTTTATTATTTCTTTTTCTAACTATTGTAGTTCTTGTGTTGGCATGCAGTGAGCATTGTAAGAACGTGGTTTACTTCAAGTTCCTGTGGTCCAGTCCGGTCATTTGCTCCCCAGTCTGGCTTGAAGGAGAAACAGGTCCATCTACTTTTCTAGGTTGTGATGAAATTGTAAAAATTTCGAAATATGTCCACAATCGATTGGAGATATTTGTTGTGCTCTTTATAAGTTGGCTTCGAAGAAGGATCAGTGATCTTCTTCCGCATTGTACACTAATACCAACTACAGCAGCTGCTTTGAATCATCAGTGCGGGTTCAATATCCCGCTCATATTTTCTGAGATTTCAAATAATGCGCCAACAAAATTATCAGTCACTGATAAAGTAGATACGCAAAACTGCAAAAGAGGAGCTGTTTTTGTTCTGTTTATATTCTCCAAAGCTACACCTTCCATTGTTGGAACCATAGTTTAATTGATGGTTTGGTGTCTTGCATCTCATTTCGCTCTATGTTCACTAACTGTAATTTCCATAATGAAATTTTGCTTCATCTCAAGCGCATTGCTTATTTTCCTGTTGCTCCCGACACATCATTGAAATCTATTATCACGAGGGAGAAATAAAGGGTGAAAATAGCAAGCCATTTATCAGGTTGGGGGACTCAAAAAACACTTTGTGCCTGGTTTCAAGCGATGGTAGTTTGGATACCATCATTCCAAGAATTCCAAAGGATGAAATTTCTCAGTCCAGAACCGTGACATTTTCCAGTCTGCAACTGTAAAAATAACCGAACTCTCGTCTGGAAATAATGTTCCTTAGCTAGTTTTGATTGAGCCCCGCCCTGACATTTGACTAACCCAACATTGTTAGCTGAGCCACTGATTTCACTTTTTGGGTAATTATTCTTGGTAACTATTTTGGAGGTAGATATGGGGTTCAGGGATTGGAGGCAGGATGGTCAAATCTATACCCGATATGCTCTTTTGCCATCCCTACTAACCTGATTCCGAAAATGTGACGTGAATACTAGTTATTCTGTAACGACCCTATTTTCGGCCCTATTTTTGTATAGTCAAATAAATCAATTCAAATTAAGTATCGTGATAAAGATCCGAGTTTCAGACTACGTGGTACAGAATATTACTATTCATAAAATTGTTAGTTCATTTTATTTTAAATTACCTTTTTATAAAATTCGTCTACGTATAAGTATGCGCGTGCTCGAGAGTGTTTATGTATAATACTCGATCACATGGATGTGTATATAGAATATCTATACACTGATGTATATATATTATATAATTATTGTATTGTGCAATGTCCAAACCTTTAATGCCCTATCCCTGAAATTGCACCAGCCTTATCTTTGCAAACCTTCATGACCTGCAATGCCCAACCACGACCCATGCCATTTATTCACTCCATTGTCTCCAATTCCTCCTATAATAATTCTTCCCCTCTTGTCTTGTTTTCTAAAAAAAAACACCGTACAAGCAATACAAGGAAAGAAATAGAGATCAAGAAACTGGGAGAGATCAAGCTAAGGAATTGGAGAAGTTACACAAAGAGGAGAAACTCCATCACCGCTTGACGCCACCGTGTCCCACTCAAACAACTTCGATTTTAGCTAAATCTATAGGATTTAAGGTAGGTTTATCCTACCGAACCCTTTTATGTGTTAATTAAATTTTTAGCTGGATAACGAACAAAACTCCGTAGCTCGAAACTTCAAAACGGCGAGCAAACCCATGGCTGCCGAAACTTTTATTTGGACAGTCAGTCCCACGTTTTGTTTCACCGAACAATACTCATAAATTGGATTGCTGTTTGATGACACAGAGAACCTAGAACTCCCAGATTTGTACCACGTACCTTGCGAATAAATACACCGGGACATTAGTATTATTTTTCTTCCTACTAGCCGGCCATGTCCTCTCTCGGTAATGGTATCATAAACGTGGCAACACTATTGCTGCAGGTGTTCTTAAATTCCTAGATTACTAAATGGAAATCTTTATCTATTTATTTATTTTCTTTCATAAACAGCCAAGGAGTTTTGACATTTAGCCGTAGATTATAATTTCTTTGTGAAGCCTATTGACAAAAAAAGAACATGGAGACTAAGTTACATTATGCTATGCATTTAGATTATTTTTCTTTTAGAAAGTCATTGCGTACGTTATTTTGAATTGAAATCTCGAATTGTGTGTTAATATTATTACTATTCTTCATTTCATTTTTATTGTTTGAATGGATTATTGTTTGGTTCCCTACAGTTGTTTATGTTGTTAAGAAAGTTGGTTACATAAATTTAGTGTGGAAAATAGGATCACTTGGGTGGTATGAAACGTGAGAAATTCATTGTAGATGATGAGTAGGTAATATGGAAAAACAAATATGAGAAATGATGATGAGAAAAAGGGTGACCGGGTTGGACCCTGTTGTGAGGGTGACCTTTGTGGGCCCTGGAGGAGATATAATTGGTTTGGATTCTGGATATTGAGATTACGAAACCCTAGGTAAGGCACGGTGGTGATTGGCTCCTGAACGGTGTGGTTATAAGGGTGGAATTGTGCTTGCGTCACAACCCGGGGCAGCGTGCTTGTGTCACAACCCGGTGAAGTCTTGTTCGTTCCTTGTGTGGTCGTGGATGGGAGACCCGGGTAGCTAACCTAGGTGCTCTTATCTGGACCTTAATCTACAAGGGGGAGTCGAATCACGCCAGTTGGCTTACGCTGGAGGTTACAGGGTAGGAAAGATTTCTGAGGATGGAATCTTAGATGTTACATAGGTTAATGGATAGTAATAAAGTGGAGATTTTTATTACATTTAACTTATTGATTATTCATGCTTATGTGCATAAAATGAATATTATTGTTCCATCTATCTTGTTCATTATCCATACTTATGTGCTAGATACGTGTGGGTTAAGTAGGTGTAGGATATATCTATTGAGCGTTTTATGCTCACGGTACTACGTACCCTGGTATTCGTACGCCAGGTATAGGAGACGAAGCAGAGGAGCCGTATCAAGTCAAGGAGGAAGCTGTTCTGTAAAGTGAATCAAACGAAGCCTGGATTTTCTTTTCGTAGATGCTCTGTTTATTTTCAAAAGCTTTAATTCGAAGTTGTAACTCTATGTTAGACCTCTTTATTCAAAATTTCAATTAGTTGTAATAAGACAAAATTTATGTTGTTAATCAATTTATGAGTTTTATCAGATAAATTATTTGAAAAATGTTTTAATAACGTTTCCGAAATCCGGGGCGTTACATATTCACACTTTGATAAAGTTGTTTTTTTTCTAGCGATGGTACAAAAAGATGTTTGTAATTTTTAATATTGGAATATATGAAATATCAAACATAATTATCCGCTTGAAACATATTTACTCATCTCATAGCTAAATGTTTTTTTAGAAAGTATATGATCAAAGTGTGAATATTAACATCCTTTTTGTGTTGATCAAATCGTGAATATTAATATAGTTACATTGAAACTATATCATCCCTGACTGTTCATGGTCTCCTAAATTCCCTAACGGCGTGTTTGTCAAGAGTTAAAATGAATCCAACATAAGAACATAGTTCTTGTCCTCTGGAAATAACAAATCCGGTCTCCCAATATTCAGGGTTTGTTTGCGCTTTCAAGCTATTGTGACAATTCGTGGTATTAAAGAATCCGCCTCTATCTAAAGAAAATTTCAAAATTAATCGCTCTGTATATGCAGCTTCTATTTATGAAAATTTTACTATGAATAACGCAATGGTCATCCCACACTTATCCCATTTCTTCGAAAATAATCAAACAAATCTGCACACATAATTGATTTCCTCTCTATAATAATTCTCCTTTTGTCATGTCGCCTTCTGTTATGTTCAGGGACGGATCTAGGAATTCTCCCCAGCGGGGGCACCAATGCTAAAGTCGAGCAAGTAAACTAAATGATACTCCAAAATTTAGGAAGCTGATTTTGGGACTCCCTTTTCAAAGGGCCGACGTCTATCTTCGTCGTCTTCCAATATCTTGGGGAATCATAATCGATTCCTTCATCATCATCTCTCATCCGAGACTCGAATGGTATCGGTTGTGTCACCATCGGGTCACCTCTTGATTGAGGCACCCCTGTCTGTCACTCGAAAATCTGGTTAAGTATGGAAAAGTATCTTTTTTCGGAAAGTTTCAATTTGGCCGATAAAAAAGTCCCGGTATTTGTTCCTTGGATTTTTCTAAGCATAATGGTATAATCGGATGATCTTTTCAAGTACGGGAAGGTTGTCTTTTGCCTCTTTTCTTCGGAGAAAAACGTGTCGTTTTTCGCCTTTGTACTAAAAGTGGGGGGATGAGATTTTGATAAGATTGGAATATCAAAATTCTGGAAATGCCATTGTTTCCGAAATGGGGGTACTTCCTTATTTTCATAAATAAATTAAAGTAAAGAAATCTTTACTTAACTTTGGTTTATGAAAATAAGTGTTCCGAAGGGGTACTTCCTTATTTGTTTTCCCTTATTTGTAAAAATAAAATAAAAAATTCCTGAAATTGAGGGGGGCACGTGACCCCCCATGCCCCTGTGTGTGTCTGTCCCTGGTTATGTTCTCATATCTTCCAAAATTTTGACCACTAACAAATGGACAGTAAAATCTGGGGGTAGGGAGAACGGATCAGATTGGTCCGATTTTTTGGTAAATAAAAAACAAAACCAACTTTTATGAATTGAAGATTTAATTTGAGAACCAAAGAAATACGCAAAACGCATAGAACCAAACCAATCCATATCATTAGACTACGGTTTGATTTCGATTTCGAACCATGGTTTATTTCAAGTTGACATAATTTATCTGAAAGCATTTTTTTTTTTTAATCATTCGTCATTCCTAATCTATTACATGGGGGGAGGGGACTCGATTCCGGGATGCAACGTGGGACATCCAAGAGCTCTACCACATGAGCTGTCCACCACTTGCATCTAAAAGCATTTGAAGCAACAAAGTTTTGCATATAAAAAAATATAAAAGAACACTTGAGTTTGAACCAATTTCGTTAAAATCACTAAAAGTCACTGAAAGTGGTTCAAATTCAGGGCAAGTCATTATCAAATTCTGTAACTTAAGTACATCATGCCTGAGTTTATTAACTTATCTAATATTCCTAAATAAGTACTCCATCAATTAAATATTATCTATTAAAATGTAGTAATTAATCTAAATTGCGGTCTGGTTTAGAACCAGAACCGTGAGAATAAAATCTTAAACCAAATCAGTTATAATCTGATTTTCTATTTTCTAAATGGACAGTGATACGGGTACAGAAGTGGAGGGACAGAAAATGTACCGATCGTGTTCGGGGACCCAAAAGTGGGTTCCCGTGTGCGATCGGTTCATTTTCGGTACCCTTTGTTCGGTACCCATATCTTTATCCTTTCTAAATTGGGACCAAATTAACCTCACTAAAAACCTAATTAACCAAACTTATCGGTTTGGAGAGGATCGGATTGTATTCAAGGTTTGGCGTTTTCTTTGCTTACCCTAGGCGTCTAGGCCTATCGGGGTGTCTCTCTACTCATAGCGTACACGCATGGTACCGTGGAACATAGGGCAAACAAATTGTCAACAATAAATCTGTTAATTCCGGATTGATAATTTCAAGCGTGATCTTTTCATCATCTTTGTCCTCCTCCCTGTACTATCATTTGTCAACATCTTCTTAACGAAAATATAAGGGTGCTGATTTTAGGACTCCCTTTTTTTATGCAGGCACTCCAATATTTAATGAAGTTACAAAACTACCCTTTTTAAGATATAAAAATTTCTAGAGACACTCCACCCCCGAATTATCTCCTTATTTACTAAGGCACTCCAAACAAAAAAATGAACTAAAACCAAACATAAACATTAGGTTCTAAGCATTAACATTAACATTACGTTCTAAACATTAAACATCCACAACATAAACAGTAGGTTCCGAACATAAATTAAACATGCATCCATGTCAGATTACTTCACGCCACTTTGAAAAAAAAAAAAAAAAAAAACATTGCTAAAATTCTCCAAAATGTTAATGCTGCAAAATCTTCGTAACGGCTGCAACACAAGATCTTCATATTTTCATGCTCATTATCTACCATTTTTTCTTCAAAATCTCTATATTGGCTGCAAATCTACATTTTAAAACTCATAGTGAGACAAACAAACCACATCACCAAAGTAAGAGAACTCTTGAGAGGAAAAGTAACAGAACTCTCAAGAGATTTTGCATGGACAAAATGATGGTTCTATAATCATAGGCCGAAGACCACTTGTCCAGGTTGTCTTAGTGCGGAACATGAAGACAATAACATAAAGACTCTAGCTACCAAGGAAACATTACATACGGAAGTAGGCAATTCAGTGACATGTAGTAAAAGTAGTTGAACAACTATCTGCTTTTTCTTCTGATTAAAAAAAAAACTATTTGCTTTTTTGGAGTGCCTGAAGTAAAGGAGAAAAGTAAAGGTTTTTTGGAGTGCCTGAAATAAATCATAGAACTTGCAAAAAGGTAATTTTGGAAAACTATTGTAGCTTGGAGCGCTTGCATCAAAATTGGGAGTGCAAATATCAATTTCCAAATATAATTATTTACCAGTAATGTAATTTTGTTTCGTACTCTTCCAACCCAATTTGTTTGGCCCTCGTTTTATTCTACCCAGTTAAGATATCGCTTCATAGTACTTTTCATGTTAATTAATCTATTTTCCTTTGCGATTGCTCCTAAATAGTAGTATTTATTATATTCTGAAATACTATCAACTCTAAAATGGAAAAGAACGCTCATTTGAAGCAAGTTGGGGTTAAAATTGTAAAATTTAGTTACAAACAATAAAATATCCTCTTTTTTCGGGTCATTCGTCATTTCCTAATCTATTACATATGGGAAGAGAGAATGAGACTCAATCCCGATATACAGTGTGGGACATCCAAGAGTTCGAAACGAGGGGGTCAAGTGACCCACTTATACATTCATTGCTCCGTGGTGGAGCTATGAATTCCGGATTGATAACCTATCCTACGCAGGACAAACCAATAAATCTGTTAGTCAACCATTAATTCCGGGATTGATAATCTAAAGCTTGATCTTTTGTAGATCTCTACATCATCTGTGTCCGCCTCTCTTTATCATTCGTCAAACGAAGATATAATGATTTACCAGTAACAGCCCGTTTGGATGAGGTTTTTGGCCCCCCCGACTAAATCATCCTCCCTCCCTCATCCCGGTCCCACTCCTCATCCAAGGTTTGGGAGCAACAAAACACCTCCCGGACTAAATCATCCGGCCACCCCTCATCCCCCTTCCCCCGGACTAAACATAAGCAGGGGGGTGTTTATGTTTAGTCCGGCTTCTCATCCGGGGCCGGATTACCAACGTACCCCTCTGGTTCAAGCACAAACACAAGCAGAAACCACCATTTTCTAACAAGTTTCAAGCAAAAAATTCCCAAAATTTTCAGATCTGGTAATTTCGGAAAATACAAGTGATTAGGAAAAAAGAAAACATATCTGGGTGAGGGATTTTCCGGACCATCACCGTCGTTTTCGTTTTCGTCGGACCATCGCCGTTGATTTGGTAATTTCGGAAAATACAAGTGATTAAGAAGAAGAAGAAGTACTGGTCACGATTTTATTGGGATTTAATTGTAAAAATTACACTACATCACCCTATATTTAATATAGTAATTCACTCAACCCCATATATATATATATATATATATATATATATAAGGATCAGTAACAAAAGGATAAACAATTTCGTGATCCTGCACACGACTATAAATTCCAGTTGGATCAATCTTATTGATTGGCATAATCATATTCAAAAAAGGTGTTCCTAGAATCACTTGTTGCTGCAGATTTTTAACAAGTAAAAACATTGTTGGTAAACAAGTACCATCATTACAGATCAAAACATCCGATAACTTATACTGAATATGCATCCTATTTCCACCGGCGGCAGTTAAGGACTGAACAGTTTTTTCAAAATACTTAGTGGGAACTAACCCTTCCTGGATACAGTTCATGTCTGCACCACTATCTACTAGTGCAACAATATTCTGAATTGTGTATTCCTGATAAATAACAAGATTAATCTGGATGTACCATTTCTGATGAGTGACCTTACTGATACTATTTAAATAGGTTAATGCCTCAGAAGTTTGAGACTCGTCTTTGGGTTTTGGGTCGGTGATGGGTTTTAGACTTAGCTGCTCTAAGCTAGAGAGTCTATGTTTTACAGATGTGATACTACCCTGAGCTTCTAACTGAGATATTTTCAAATGTTTTAATTCAGATTTGAGATCATTGACCTCTTTCTGAAGGTCCTGAAGAGTAGCTGGTTTAGAACTACTGGTTCCTTCTAAACGATTAAAAACTTCATTAATACTATAATACCTTGCGGTATTATTGGGTTTTTCAGATTCGGGTTCTAACATAGAAGAACTAAGAGACATCTCTATAATTTTTCTCCGGATTTCTGGGTCTTGTATTCTATCTACAAGATCAAGGATGTCCTGCTGAGACTTGGTTAAGACATTTAAGCTTAATCCATTGAGATTGGCAAATACTTTTAAATGTTCCTGCTTAGAGGAGGAAGAACAACACTTACCTGTGCAAACTTCTAGTGGAGAATATTCGGATTCTGAGGAAGATGAATATTCCAAATCGTTAATCTCATCACTACTGTCAGATTCCTGGTTAGACTCATCACTAGAGTCAAGGAGTAACTTACTGAGTTGTAGACGAAGACCTTCATCCATTTGAAGTTCATTCAGCTTTTTCTTGGTCAGACATTTGTTGGCATAATGACCAATTTTCCCACATTTGTAACAGCGGGCTTCAGATTTCTTTTTAGGGGCAACTTTCTCTTTACCTTTACCCTTGGTTTTGCTAGGCTTATTCTTAGAATAATCCTTGTCATAAGACTTTCTCCTATACTTTTTCTTATATGGTCTGGAAGACTTAGAAACAGTTTTCCTACGATGTTTCTTAGGATAATTGGTGGGTATGTCATAGGCAAACTGTTGACAGAATTCGCCAATTTCCCTTTTACCGGTGAGATTCTGCTTTTTGAGCTGATATTGCAGCTTCATATCATTACAGATGGTTAATCCTACTTGGACACAAACACTAATAAGGTGTCCATAAGTACAACTAGTCCATTGGATAATGTTCCCAACACTGAGCTCCATGAGTCTTTGACGGACCTTCTGAGCAAATAAAGGGGGTAAACCATCTATAAATTTGGTCTTCCAATGTTCTGAATTAGCGTCTTTACGCTGCATAACTTTGGTAATAAAAACATCCTTGTACCATCTAAAATGGGTTAGTGAAGGACATCGCAAATTCTGTAATAATTCTCTACCAACTGGACCATACCCAACGCGGTAGCACCACAACCAATAATCAGTAGTCAAGTGGATCAAATTGTCCAAACAGCCGAAGGAGATGTAGAGATAAGATTTACTCCCGATATTGTTAGCCGTATCTCTCTACCAAGAAGCGTTTCTTCTAGAAATAGCTTTCCTCCATACAAAGTTTCATACCCAACCACATCTAGACACTCTGTGTCTGAAACACCAGAACAAACCCCAACAGAAGTTCTAAATGAACCTCTTGAATCCCATATAGAAGGAATCCGTATTTCAGAACAACAAATCCCTCATGGAATTTACAGTAGTAGTGAGAGCAAGAAGCGTGACTCACCAACAGTATCTGAAATGGCTTTTCATATTTAGTTTTATGGATTATTCTTCTAACTCTCGTATTCGTTTGCTTATCAGTAAAGAATTCATGTCTCCTAAGCATCAGGAGTTTAGAAACTGGTATTTTACCAAGTTTGATCATTCTGAACAAGATTTTATCAAAAATCATTTTTATCAAGATTTGGAATATCGTCAAACTATTGTACCCTTCAAAAAATGGTTTTTGAATTGGTATCAACATCAGTATCATATTGCTGTTATTCATGATTTTCAAAAGGTTTGGAGTAAATCAGATGGTACTATTGCTAAATCTGTTCATCCTCCTCCAGAACCCATTAAAATGGAAAACAGTAAAAACACCTTAGAAGCCATTCCTTATGTGGATATTAATAAGGCCTCTACTACTTCTTATTTACCTGAAAGTGTTTGTGTCATTAAACAGAATAACTTTACCAATATGAGTTTGCAGACTATTGGTCAGCAGTTAATCCGTATTGAGCATGATGTTCAAGCTGTCATTGAGAATCAGAAGGTAATTGTAACTACCCCGTCTTCTTCTTTGACCCAATCCTTCGAAGGAAAGGATACAAAACCTGACATCAAGCCTCCCATTCCTTTAGAAAATTTTAAGTTCTCTAATCAGAAAAAAAATTCTGAATTTATCGACCAACTTATAGGTCGTATGGATAGTAAACTTCATATCAGTACTCTTAGTTGCCAAAATGAGACTGAAAATTCTGATGAAGAGTTAACCCCTCATCAGATTCAGACAGTTCAAAACTCTTTTCAGGATATGAAAGATATGAGTCTTAATAAAGTTGATTATGGTGATAATGAAAACATCCGTAGAACCTATTATAAGAGACCTACTCCTCAAGATCTTCTTTGGGAAGAAAATTTTTTCCAAAGTCAAGTTGCTTATAGTGCCAAAACTATTTATGATTGGAACATAGATGGTTTATCAGAATACCAGATTTATGAAACTATTCAGAAGATGCTTATGTACTCTAGTGTCTGCAAAGCTGCAAATAATAATGATAAAGATATTGCCATTTTTATAGTTAATGGTTTTACCGGTAGCCTTAAAGGCTGGTGGGATAATTATCTGTCTTTAGCCCAACAAGCTGAAATTCTCAGTGCTGTCAAGCAGGAAATAGTCACCGATATGGCTATAGATCAAGCTTCTGGTCAATCAGTATCACAACAACGAACCACTAATGCTCCAGACGCCGTTTATTCGTTAGTTCAAGCTATTATTTTACATTTTATAGGAGCAGTATATATATATATATATATATATATATATATATATATATATATATATACGCCGGAGATCCTGTCAAGGATCCCGGAAGTCCCGGATTGAAGCGTTTTGAAGCCCTTCCCGATATTTTTTGCATGATCCAAGCCGTCCAATGTGTTCAAAAGGTGTTTTCCAAGGTCCACGCGGGAAATCTTCAAAAAAAAATACCGGGAAGGGCTTGATCCACGCAATTTTTCACAAAAACTGCATATTTACAAAATTGCGTGGATCAAGCCCTTCCCGGTATTTTTTTTTGAAGATTTCTCGCGTTGGCCTTGGAAAACACCTTTTGAACACATTGAACGGTTCGGATCATGAAAATTTGATCCGGAACTATGAGTTCTGGACCGAAGGGTCCCGGACTAGAGAGTTCCTCTATATATATATATGCTAGTAGCTATAATAAAACTAGTTTTGTATAATTAACTTCTTTAAAAAAATATATACTCAGAGAAAAAATTGTTAAACAAAATTAATTTTTATTTATTAGAAACAAAAAATATATATACTTTTAATATTTAATATTCTTCATTTATATAAAATAATTAAATTAAGTATTGTATAATTATTTTTTGGATTTAAATAATTATTTAAATGTATAAGTTAATATGGGTATTCACAAGGACAAAATAGTCATTTGACTGATTTTTACATCATTCACCCTCTTTGTCCCTCCTTTTTTATCCCTCATCCAAACCATGGACTATTTAATCCCCCTTCTTAACTATCACATCAATGTGGGCCCACCCTTCTTATTTAATCACCCCTACTATTTTATCATCCCTTACTATTTAATCCCTCTCAAACTAATACGTCATCCAAACGACCCGTAAGGTAATTTTCTTTCGTACTCCCTCCGACCCAATTTATTTGGCCCTTGTTTTATTCCACTCAATTGAAAAGATCGTTTATCCCTTTTAATAATGCTTTTTATGTTAATATGAATATTGTTTGATAGATAATAATTTGTTTGATTAAACAATGATTTCAAAATTCACTTTTAAAACTTTATATATTGAAAATGAGTTTATATACAATGATTTAAAAAATCACTTTTAATATTTTATATAGATTGAAAGATATAGACAAAGTTCAAATTATAAAAGGATAATCACATGAGACGATCCAGGAAGGATTTTTTTATGGCGGGTTCTAACTTCTAAGGTAATAAGTTGTAAAATTTAGCGACGGAACTAATAAGGAGGGCCGGTGGCACGGGTCACCCCTAAGTTTCAACATCCCACCAATACATGATTTTTTTGGGCTTATTATGTATGATTATGCTTCGAACATATGTGCTTCTTGGGTATTCAATAGTACTCCTCTATTCTAGAAAAGATTATCTGGTCCACAAAACGAGAACTAAAATAAATGCATTTTGGTTCAAAGAATTTCTTGCTTTTCTCCAGTAGCATACTACATATCAATGAGTTTTATTAATTTTTTACAGTGAATTTTGATTTGTTCAAATAAACACATTTCTTTTATATTTTCTCGGTTGGAACGGATGAAAATCATACAATAATTTTTGAGATTGTGACAGTATATAGATCATTTTGAATGTCACATCGAAGTTCAAATCCTAATTCGCCACTGGTAATATTGTACTCTCTTGTTTGGATTTGTTAGTTTATTTTGGGAGTTCATGTCACTTTTTAAATGATTATATTGTAATTTATAATATTTTATGTAATTTTAAAACTATTATCATATAGAACTAATCGAGATCTATCAATTAAGATTGATATTGAACGTATAATTGCTTACCAATTTAAAAATATCATTAATTTTTTATCTGATTGTACTCCCTCCGTTCCATAATATTGGTCCCCTACGAAACTACGTGCAATTTTCAAACTAAAAAATAACGCATCTATAAAATAATTTTTGGATTTTTTCCGCACCGTTTAAAAGTTCACAATGAGATCTATCAAACAAGATCCATATTGATGAACAAATTATGTTCATAAGTACATTATTTTTTAGTTTCAAAATTGCACGTAATTTCGTAGGGGACCAATATTATGGAACGGAGGAAAACAACTCCGGATGGAGGGTGTATTAATTTTATATTCTGTGCCCGTAAGGAAAGTTTCTAAAAGCAAGTACAGTTTTGTTGATTTAAATATTTATGCTCGTGTAGAACACTATCTGGAAGGGGGGGTTTTGGCCGATATATACCAAAATCTGAAACAATTCATCAAAATATACCATTTCTCAAACTATTTTTAAAAATAT
>CAWLAL010000309.1:0-33275 GCA_963854785.1 Vaccinium vitis-idaea | reverse complement strand
CCTAACCCTAACCCTAACCCTAACCCTAACCCTAACCCTAACCCTAACCCTAACCCTAACCCTAACCCTAACCCTAACCCTAACCCTAACCCTAACCCTAACCCTAACCCTAACCCTAACCCTAACCCTAACCCTAACCCTAACCCTAACCCTAACCCTAACCCTAACCCTAACCCTAACCCTAACCCTAACCCTAACCCTAACCCTAACCCTAACCCTAACCCTAACCCTAACCCTAAAAATTGCTCTAACCCTAAAAAAAAATTTCTAACCCTAACCCTAAAAAATAGCCAGTCCTCGCCGGGAGATAGATTGGCGGCTGAATTGCATGCGCTTGTGATACAGGGCGTGTCAGAAAGATTCCAATCCCCCTGCCGGCAATTGTCACAGCTTCCAATACTGCAGAATACTCTAGCAGCTTGGCGATTGCGAATTGTTTTCGAACGAACAATGATGAAGTAAGTGCAATTTGTTCAAGGAAGTTGAGTATCGACATGACAATGTCTTGTCCCATAGTGACGAGCTCAAGGTGACTATCCTCCGATCGAGTTTCTTGATGAAGTGAATCCAGAGCAACAGAAAGACTCTGTAATCCTTCAACGGACTCAACCAATGCTTGATGAGTATATTCATAGGGAAAATATGCAAATGCGAGGGCTGCAGCTCTACTGCATGTTGCAAATCGCGCAGGAGAATCGGATGCACCCCGAAAAATGCTTGATGCTACAACGTGACAGTAGTAGGGTGCATAAGGTAGTCCATATATTGATAGCCAGCGGCGTCCGACGGTGGTACAAAAATGACCCAAAGCAGAAGCAGATGGTTTTGCAACTCGCTCGGCAAGCCTAAGCCCTATTTGCTCCGCTTCGGCTTTATACTCGTCTGCCTGAATAGGGGCTAAAAGACTGTTTATTGGGAGAATTTGTAAAAGGATCCACTGAATTCGAGCAATGCTCTCCCCTTCAATACTTCCTGCGAGCTTGAAGGCACGAACAGCAGACTCGAGATATGTCTTCGCCACCTCAATGGAACGAGATGACAAGCGTGGTGCCATCTCTTCCGCTTCCACCAGATAGGAGTATGCAAGGCGTACTTGACATTCACCCGACTGCAAGTAGTGTGTTGGATCGCTGTCGATATTCATACTAAGACGCGTGGCTGCATCAAGGTACTTTTGCCGAGCCAGCAGTGAATTCTCAGAAGTACAGTCGTGTGCCTGGCTGTTCTGGTACCTCCTACATTGAGACCTGCACATATGGCCTGTATACTCCACATGCTGACGATCAAAGTACTCAGTGTTCCTCTCATCGTAGAAGACTAGGCCCCAGATGCGAGGTGGCGTACGTCCGGGTAGTAGAATATCACCTCGAGCCATGTCAGCCCGACTCTGCCAGAAATTGATGAGCGTAGGCAGCAGATTGTGTTGGTGTGTTGCAAGCGTCCGCTCTAATGATATCACAATATTGAGTGCCTGTACTCTATCGTGTATAGCGTAGAGGCAGCACTCCACAGCACTCAACAGCGCTTGGAAGTGGAGCTGCGGATGTATCGCTAGCGATTGTATGTTGTCTATTTGGTCTTGGTAGAGATTCTCGTCGCCATGCAAAGGACTCCGCTCATTGCGAGCACATGAGAAAATGTTGATGATATCCCATAAGTCGTCCATCGGTACACGTCTTGCGAAACGCAAAGTTGCCTGCTCCCCCAAAGCAATGTCATTAGGAATAGAGCATGGCCGCCAAGATGCTCCTGATATATTCATACTTCGCTCTAGCATTGCAGACTGACGCAAAAGTGAGTTTGCTTGGCCTAAGTCGGCTTCGGTCAGTTCTAGCATGTGCGCAAGGCGAATTGCTTCGCCACAGCTGGAGGACACAACGTATTGACGGTTGTTAAAGTAGTCAGTCTGCAGAGCTAGCAGTGTTGGAACACGGTCTGTGTATGCAACAGACATTTGGACTCTGATGGGATGAAAGGCGAGATATGATGACGGTAGGAGTAAAATTCGTCAGTAGCGCTGACAAGGGTGTCGGTCGATTCACGCGGGGGTGCCATATAACATACTTGCGCTAATATCGGGTACGCTATCTTTTAATACAAATGATTTGGATGTCAATCTGCTTCTATATTATTAGGCGAGCTCTTCTTTATTCGCGGGCACCCCCTCTTTCACTTCTTGTACCGCTTGATCTCTCTTTGCAGCATCATGTCACTTGGACAAGGAACGGATATCAACAATCAGTTCGTCCTATTCACCACCCCGCCCTCTGCAAGCTTCCTTCGCCTCGGGACGATTGTCTGCGATCGCCGCCGTCCTCTCTTCAGCGGTCAGTTCCATCTGCTTGATGGGAATGGTCACAGCTCAAGATTCGATGAATTTGGCCGACCTTCCGACACTGGAGGTCAGTACAGTCCTAGAATCCAGATATCCGAGGATGTTTTACAGGGCAATGCTGTCTTAGACGTGCGTCATGTGGTCACTAAAGGTTGGCGTGCGGCTATGGCGGCCATTCTGACTTTGCGGTCATGGCATGCTGATTTGCTTCGATGCCGAATCACTGCAGAGACTTTCGTCTTTCAGCAGATCATTGACTGTCGCAACCTTTTCCGACTCATGGATAACTTTGGCCCTTTGCAGACTTGGGTTAGAGAAAGGCATGACGATCGCGACTTTTTCATGATAGTAGGGCTTCTATATGCAAACGATCCGACCTTGAGAAGCGTACAGATGTCAAGGGCCACAAGAGATGGAACGGCCATATTACCGCTCAATGAAGCTCTTGCTGCGGCCGGATTCAGTGCTATCAGCATAATAGGTGGAAGTACAAATCCTTCCTTGAGCTTGCAAGATGACCGTATGGACGCCGTCGAAATAGGAGGAAACCACAATCCTGGAAGGCGAGTTATAGCAGTGCAGTATGCTCGCATCGCACTTCGTAGTCGACGGGATCGTCACTCTGAGATGACGGACGAGGAGATCAGCAGCGGGACTGGTGGGAATTTAGCTACATCATATATGAACATCAGCTTGAGCGGGGGGGAGATGGACCTTGATGAATTACGGGAGGTCGGCAGTACGTCTTGTGGTCTTGTAACTGCCGATGAGCTGCAAGTAGTCGTGGTCAACGAAAGCTGACGTAGGTGCGGCAAAGCATATGCAAGAAGATCATAATTGCTGTTTAAAAACTACAGATCGAAAGATCGGTTGAAGTAACTAGGATTGCGAAGTAGATGTTGAGAGCAGACGGTCACACTGGAAAGGTTCTCCTTTCCGTAGCCTGGAAAGATTTTCCTTTCCAGAGCCTAAATTCCAGACGTGCTCATTCCCTGCTATGACCCCCCGATGTACCATTTCCAACAGGTACACCTCAAGGGGCCATAGCTCCATCGTCTCTCATCCAATGTGCACAAAGTCTCGTCTACAAGCAGCATTGGATGTTACCCAATCTTCCCCTTCACTCAAGTCTCACCCCTATACAATTCGTGTATCTACCCATCTCGTTTTCCCCTCTCCAATCGATCACACTTCTCAACACAGACCTCATCACATATGACTTTTCAGACGGGAAAGCGCAGCCTTTCTTTCTTCTTTACTTAGACTCGAGTCCGATGTACGTTGACCAATTCCAAGACTTGTCGATAATACGAAATGGAGAGCGTATGCAGATAGTCCAATCCTGTCTATTGCCCCCGCCAGCTGTTATGCGTGCCATCGTCTTACTTTCTGAGGTGTTGATCTTACCCTCGAATAATCGAGGGAGAGCAGTGGATTGCGAGCTTTCATCCCTGGATCTGGTATTGCTAGGTGTCAAGTTGAGATTCAGATTTTCTAGGTGCATCAGGATGACGCTCCACATGTGCAAGACGAAGCTGCCTCAAAGCGAACTTTTTATTGACTAGATGGAACATACCTCTATTTAATAACTCGCAAGAAGAGCTATTTCCAAAGCATTGATCTCACGTTCTCCCACCATGTGCAACGCCGATGTCTTGTGAAATGACGCTTGACAATTGCGGCTGACCTTCCTGACCATATATCGCTTTCATAGTGACAAAGCTGCTCGTACGTGTGCGGAGTTTGCTTCCTCAGCAGGTATCCCTGGCTTTGTTTCACCGAGCCTGGATTCCAGCCAGAAATAAAGCTTCAGCTTGGGAGCACTGTACCTAAAAATTGATAGATGGAACGTCAAGACAGTACAGAGGCATGACGTCGTCTGCGATAGTATAATGTCAATGAGCACGCTTGCAATCGATGGATCTACTTTGAGACAAAAGAACTCGCCAAGTGCTACGAAGAATCGTCTCATGCTATCTACCCACCCGACATCTGACATAAGATCAAGATGAGCTACTCGATAGAGCGTCAATTAGGCTTGGGGAAAAGATCCGTTCAGACCCATTTCAATTGCTGATAAGCCCGCCTACTTCCAAAGTGGAAAGAATATTACACGTGGGAGCTGTATATACGAGCATCGACAGCGGACAGCAGAAATCTTGACCAGCGGCAGGTACTTGGCGAGGGCCGCGCATGGCATTGGGAGTCGGAGGGGATATGCACTTTTCAAGATAGATCCTTGACGTCGGGAGTCCTTTCCTGACCCGCAGTCGGGTCGATCCAGCACATTTCCACCGCACCCTCGCCACACGTTACACTTATATCTGTTGTGTGAGTCTGCCCATTATCTCTCCATGCCTCGTGGAGAAGGGTCACTACAGTTCATAGTGAGCGAGAGACGCGCTTATATAAGTGGTACTGCCACGCGGCGATGCTGAAAAGCCACTCAATTTAAACATGCCTCCGTCCGCCGCGCTTTGAGCCATCCCGCAAACTAAGCGCTCATTCCATCCCTTGCTGATTTGCGTTGCAGAGAGCGGCTGACTTACTCGTCATGTCAGCATCTTTCCAGGCAGACCTGAGCGTACTTAAAACAGGAAGAAATGAGGACGAGGGCTGTCTCGCACAATGTCTACCACCAATCGTAGCATGTCTACCACCTGCTCGCCTCCCCCGCAATACTCTTCGAATAGGAGCAACGTGACTCACGATGTGGAACAATGTGTCTCGGAGAAAATGACGCTTGATTCTGCCGCGCTCTCTGAAGATGTCAGGAGTAAGTACGACGTTCGGCAGTGTGTCCTGGTTGGTGAGTCGAGCGCCTTTAAATAGCGAAAGAAGCCGGGCTAATGCTACCCCACTACAGTGATCGGTCTGCTCTGGCTTGGTGCGCAAATCGCTGGATCACTCCCTTCACCACGTAGAATACCAAACCAAGACCTAAGCTCAATCAACTCGATACAATCAGGCTTTCGGCATGCAGTCTCTTCGATACCGGTCGACGATAAATCACCCAGAACCCATCTAGTACTCGTAGACTCGCAAGCGAATCCCAATTTCTGCCGAACGCTCTTTTCAGCACTCGCCAATGGATACGACGCACCTCATCTCATTCACTCCAGCGAAGCTTACTCGCAAAATCAAGATGCTTCGATTGCTCGCTACAACGACTATCTGCAGAGTACTACTGTTGCCAAGGGCGATCCTGTCCTGCTCATCGACAACTACGAGACCTGGTTCCAGCTGCCAGAGATAGTGGCTCGCCATCGCTTCATCCAGACAGACGCCGACATTGTTGTTGGGATGATGAGCAAGTCACGTAACAGACATGAAGAGCCAGGTTCCAACGTCATCGAACAATCTATGCCCGCGAAGAAAGAGACACGAGATGCGCCTCACTGGCTCGATGCTGGGGCTATGTACGGCAGCCAGGGTAGCTTGGAATATCTCTTTTCCGAAGCAAGCAAGCGATCAGAAAGCGGCTTGGACAATGCAGAAGTCTTGTCCAGCGTCCTTGTAGATGAAGAGCGCCCCTGCGACTTCAGCATCGACGTCTCATCTGAGCTCTTTCAGTCCATGTCAATCGCCGAGGAAAGCATCACTTGGGGGAGAAAGGCGCACTCGCTTGACTTCAGCTTACTTTCTTTTCAAGAGGAGCACTTTGAGTATTATGATGCGAATTTCGTCCCCGATCTGGCGCAACTCGGCCTTCTGCGACCTGGAAGAGAGCATCTGAGCTTTTGGTACAGGCGGCCACTCGCACGCAACAAGATTTCGAACAGAATACCAGCCTTGCTGCAGGCGGATCAAGGGGCAGAGGACCACCAACAACGGTGGAACAGCATGTGGTTCTCACAAGATGGTACGAGAGAACAGCTGTGGGACACTTTCAACCGAAACACTGGTCGAGGACAGGCGGGTGCTTGGGATGGATCAGAATGGAATTCATTCAGGACCCTTTGCGGCCAGGAAGCAATTTTCGATGAAAGTTTCCTCTCATGAGTCGTGTCCTGCCGCTCACGCAGTATTACATACCCCTATACCCCCCCTTTATACTATGCATCTGTAATGGTGAAGTATGTGCAAGCTCGCTAATAAGATACGATCTAGTAGACATCATTGAGACCTCCAGAAAGTACTTTACAATGATCAGCTTGACAAGCGTCCAGTGCTCGCAATTCTAATTTACGAATGTCACCTTTGCTTACAACTTAATCAGAAGGCGCACTCAAGTGGTACTGTCTGTCTAAAGTCTGCTCTTTCCCCTTCCTTCGGATCGATGCGAGCAATCACTCGATATTAAGCTCATGATCCTCTACCTCAGCGTCTTGCGTCGATCTGGACGTCTGCTGTGGATAGATGCCGTTTTGGCAGTAGTAGGAGACCCGGCTTCCGGATCGATATCAGCATTCCATACCTGCTTGACGCATCCATAAGTACTGCCGACTCATCTGCGATGTACAGTCAACCAATAGACGATGTTGAAGCAGCCATCACACCAAGTTACCAACAGCGAATGCAGAGAGACTTAGCTTTCAGTTTCTTGTGTAGAGGGTGATTAGATCTGTAAGGGTGGTGTATCTCTGGCGAAAAGGTGTGGCACGTGCAAAGCCGAGAGCGCCACCTGCCGTCACTGCCATGCAATTGCTGAGCGGGGCACCTTCATACTTCGATGTCGCACGATAGAAAAAGACACCACGACCTCGCAGATCGGCGAGGCTTTTAACAACATGAGGTCGAAGTGTTATTGCACAAGAAATAGGCCGAATGTAAAGTGTATATAATCGCACGTGAATCTCTGCTCATTCGCTGATGCTGAACATCCATGGGATGGCCGAACCTTCAGTGACTCGTCCAGTATTCTGATAAGTCACACAACATTGAGCTGGTCGTGAGATTTACTGCTGGAGAACCTCCTTACGTCATCGTAGGCAGTACAGCGGGCAAAGGAAGAGATTGTGTAATTATGAAAGCACACGGGGCCAGTGAGAAGTTTGCGGTAAGCCGTCTACGCACATGTGTGGCAGCATCCTATCAAAGAGAGTGTGACGACGACTCGTGTCTCCTTTGTGGCTTGACCTGCCTTTCAGTGTCGGCGAACAAGCCACTCTCGCCCGGGAGACCAGAGAAGCACCCAGTCTACCTCGACCTAGAATGACTCCCGCGGATGGTCATCCCGAGAAGGCCAAGTCATGATGCGCGAAAATACTGTCCTCTTCCGCCTCGTCGGAGTGTAAAGGTTTCTCTTCCCCTTGATGGGCTAGTCCTCGGTGCGTGTTGAGAGGAAAGTTCGATTGCATAATTTTGCTAGGACGAATTCAAATTTCAAAGTAAGCTAGGATCTCAGCCAAGACTTCAACTTAAAAAGTGACTGACAGAACTTAAAGTCTTACCAAAAGGAGGCTAAGTCTGACGAATACTTTAAGTCTGACTGTAATACTCCACATAGAAGCTGCTTCCTTACCCAGATCTCGCGCAAAAGTTGTATTGCTGTCTCATTCGTAATCTACAAACAGATCCCGATAAAGTGCTTGCATGAATTAGAAATAGATGAAAACTTGGGACGGACATTAAAAGGTCGATCATTCGCATCCAAACTTAGTTGGAGTCCTTATCTTATTATTTGCAGGGTGCAGGCTTGCCCAAAGTGCACCGCCGGGGGAGAAGTGTGCCTGAAAATTGTCACTGAAGCAGCGTATTGAAGACCGCTTCTCTCTAGACACCTTTGACGTCGTCTGATACGTCCTGACCAGCATCATGGAGGCATTTCCCTGCCAAGAGAGCGGCCGCTTCAACTACACTTTTTCGCAGCGGTGGCCATCCTCCACAAGCTCACCGCACGACGGCTTTCAACAGCAATCAACGATGCAGATTTCTAATCCAAGTCTGCATCCGCAAGAATGGTCTTTGATGCCATTAGAGTGGTTTGACATGTCCAACTTCGGACACATTCTAGCACCAGATCTGGTAAATGAGCCAAGCCATCCTTCATGGCTTCAGGCGGAAATAGACAGAAAGAGAGATCCCCACTCTTTCGACTACACCCCTTCACTAGACACCACCTTTGGCTCAGCGAGCAGTAGCACGGGCAGTCACTCGCAATCGCCTCTACACACCTCCTTCGGTCAAAGCCCACCGCAATATCTCCCTCTTCCGTTGAAGTCGTATTCAGACATTCAAAATCAAGCCGTTTTGCTGGACCCACCATTGCTCCTCTCCAGCACTGCTATTGCTCAAGAGGGCTTTACATCTGCACTTCCCATCGATTGCTCCTACTTTTCCAATCCCTACCTCGTAGAGCAAGAAATGGCACGCCAGCAGGAGGGTCTTGGTGCAGGCGTCCCTAAAACAAAGACGCCCTCGAAGAGCCTCAAAGCAGAGTCAAAAATGTCCACTCCCTCAAAGACACATACATTTCCTGATAGATTAAGCGACTACCAGAGCCCGTCCAGAGCCGAGCAGAATCGACGGAAAAGCATGAAATACTGCTTGAGGAGACAGGTCCAAAGAAAACTTCTGCGAGAAATTCTCATCAGCTTTGAGAGCACACTAGTCAATCTGGACAAGAGAGGACTCCTGAATGGCATGTTGAGCGAGATACTCTGCGAAATTTTCCAGGTTCATAAGTCGGGATCGTCAGATGGCAGTATACGTCCCCAGAGAGCTGCTCGTACGGCGAATGAGCGTAAGAAGATGCACAAGGCTACTCAAAGACAAGTGGAAATCAAGAAGATGCAAATCATATGCAGCATAGCTCGG
Organism: Vaccinium vitis-idaea; assembly: GCA_963854785.1. Taxonomy (NCBI): domain Eukaryota; kingdom Viridiplantae; phylum Streptophyta; class Magnoliopsida; order Ericales; family Ericaceae; genus Vaccinium; species Vaccinium vitis-idaea. The sequence goes on along the minus strand of CAWLAL010000309.1, from coordinate 24,181 downwards.
CTACTCGTGGCTCAGCCTAGTCAATTCGATAAGAAGGTGCTGCAGGCTCAAGGAGAGGGCCAATCTTTTGTCTTGCACCCACGCGCAGAGTGCAGTCACACTATAATATCCGCTTGGCGATCTCATAAAGAGGTGTGGACGGAGTTGATCGAGACAGAGGCAAGGCTTTCAAACAGTGCTGATAGACCCGTGGCAGATCTGGTGTCGCTGATGAGAGACGATCTGCATATGTGAAATGGTCTACAGCTCGAGGTAGAGGTATCAAATGTCTTCCTGTGTGCAACCTTCCATCTTGTATCATAAGCTTATTTTAATCGAAGATCCATTCGAATAAATGCATTGCTGAATTTGACAAAACGACGGTCACTGGATAGATCTGAGCTTGGCAATGTGTAAATGATACGAGCCATGATGGATGTACTAGGCTTGTTATCTCAGCGATGCGAGTGAATGTAGCAATTCCTGCATTAATAACATTGCCAAGGCTGGATAGGTCTAACAACGTATCCATCACGAAAGCTGATAAGTACTGCGACGAATGGCACGAAGTGAGCAATATGCTGTATCCATGGAGTGCCCGGGTAAGGACGTTATTAAAGCCCTCAAGGTGGGCAGCAGCAGCTGAGTGTGCCTAAAGAGTGTGGGCCGAATCGTGACATCGAGGGATCGGTCTGATATCAAGGCACCTTTGGAAGTCACTCTGTGGCGATGAAGCAGTCATTAGATGTTGTACATCTGCATCGTAATGGCCTATACAGAAAATTTCACATTAGAAAAGATAATATTGATACAAATCGTAAAAAGACACCTTAGCTTATGCCCAGGATATCACTCTCGAGCCAACGAGCCATGGACTTGACGTTAGCTTCGCACAGCTGCCTGTTCTTGAGATGCACTTGTGCTTTCTTGATCTGATGAAGTTCTTGTGGCAGTTTGGAAATTCTAGCGGCACAATCTATTTCGGTTTCTTTATCCTCCCGCAAGAAGACGTCGGTTTCATTTAAGAACGAATAGGCATTCAAGAGGGCTCGATCGGCAATCAAAGGAACTCCTGAGATCAAGGCAGCCGGAATCGTAGAGGAAGCCATTAGGTCGAGATAATGATATGTAGAGAAGGCTGGCAAGATGGCCGTCGACTTGTGCATGAGTTGGTAAAACTCGACATATGGCAAAGAAATGTCAAATTTGATATCATCTTTTACTTGGTCGGGCACTGGTGGAATCTTGCCATCGCCAACTAGGTGTAACTCGATTGGCAATGTCCTGTCGTTGCTGAGCACCTTTTGCAGCTGCTCAAAAGTTCCTTTCCAATCTCGATTGGCTCCCCTTTGCTTGACAAGATCGCCCTGGATAGTATACCATTGCTTATCCGTTTTTGACCCAATCCCTTCGTCGATGAGATTGTCAATCATGAATACTGGTGGCAGGACAGAGACTAAATCTTCCTTTGTTTTACCTAGATTCCATTTGCGGACTACGCCTTGCAAGTGATAAGCAACGTGCGGACTTAAGGTGATGAAACGAAGTCGATCAGTTGCTATCCATGCCTTGAACATCGTTGACAAGGCTTCAGTATTGACATCAGAAGGACGATGGACGACAAGATACAATTGTGCCGATGTCTTTGTAAAGAGATGCTCGTAACTTGCAGCTAAATCCCGATTGACAACGTCGTAAGCTGTAGTGATACTAATGACGACATCGGGCTTCTTTTCGTAGATGTAGTCCTTTGTAAAGTCCTTCATTGGAGAGTAGGAAGCTCGAGCTGGAGGTAAAATTGTGTCGAAAACCTTCTGAATACCAAATCGTCGGTCTCGAAGAAAAGTGTCGACCTGAGTGTCTTCTACGCCTCCCAATGCTCCTAATATAGATGCAGTGACCTCATCATGACAACCTTTGCTTTCCACAACTGCGATTCGTGGAGATTTTGCGAGGTGAGTAGTGATATGCTGCTTATTGCGGAAAAGATCGATGACCTTTCTCGCAGATTCATGGGTGCCAGTAAACAAGTTGAGAACAACGATGACGATGAGAAAAACGGCAAAGAGCCGGACTGGCGTAAAGGCCTTGTTTCCCGTCATGATCCTCTGTGAAGAGAACCGCCAAGGGTATGATGTACTTGTGATAGCAAAGAAAAGAGAGGAAGGGCAGGTATAGAGGGAAGAGTTTCTAACTGAAATGTCATCAACCGATTCCCACTGGGTAAATATGCACGCTGAAAATTTTAATCTGTTCCCCGGGCTAGGCCTGGTGGAAACCTTGAGGAACATGACGCGGGATATCCAGAAATTTAAAAAAGAATGGTCAGAGCGAAACATTGAGATAAGTTGAAATATTTAGAAGTCGGAGGCTACTCCGTACTCCTCGGTCCCTTCTCACCAACAACTGGCCCAAGTCACTGCAAGATGTTTTCGAGAGAACAGCTCAAGTATGGCTCACTCGTGTTGCTATGTGTTCAGACGGCCGCCTTTGTTCTCATGGCAAAGAGAAGTCGGATTCCAGACAAGGATGGACATCTTTATAGGACTAGTACCGCTGTATTTGTCCTCGAAGTATCCAAACTTGTCGCATCAGTCCTAATTCTGACTGTCAAGGGATACTATTGTGTTCGACAAGCAACAGGGACGATAAAGTACCAGAATCTGAGCAGTGAATCCCATGAAGAGGATGATGTGAGCGAGCAAGATCTCAAGGCGGACACTGACATAGTCCAAGAAGATGATTCAGTATTCGCCCAAACTTGCAATCATGTCAAAGGTGTCTTGTTCAACGGCAGTGGACTCCAGCTTCTGTATCCAGCAACGTCTTTTGCCATTCAAAATGTACTGCAATTGAGAGCGGCGACGTATCTTCGTGAGTGCAGGGGGATAAAGCTGTGGGACAATTGCAGGTATTTAATGTGCCACTCTTCTCCAACTGTAAGAACCCGCCGTCTTTCAAGTGTTCAATCAAGCCAAATTGTTCATGACGGCCATTTTTGCCTATATTCTCTTGAATAAGCGACTGTCAATTGTCCAATGGAGCTCATTGGTTGTCTTAGCAACAGGAATAGTCATCGTACAGCTGAGCTCTGGCGGTCAGACTTTCTCTCTCCAAGATCCTGCCGACATTTCCCTAGGCTTTGGTCTGATGATGATTGTTGCCGTCTTTTCTGGTTTTGCAAGCGTCTTCACAGAAATGTTTCTCAAAAAGGGAAACGACTTTTGGGCTACAAATGCGCAAATGTCTGCTTTCAGTCTTGCCCCTGCCACTGTCATGGTGGTTGTGGAGAGCATCCATCTAGGCACCTTTCACATATTCGAATACTTCGGAGGATGGGCGCTCTCGACTGTTTTAATGAATGCATTTGGAGGTATAATTGTGTCCATGGTCATCATGTATGCCGACAGCATTCTCAAGGGATTCGCCATTGCATCTGCTATTCTCCTCACAATCATCATCAACGTTGTCTTTCTCGGTGCTCGCTTTTCATTAATCAGCTTGTTTGGTATCATGACGGTACTCTCCTCAGTCTTCTTGTATAGTGCACCATCACTTTGTGTTCCACAGGTTCGTCGCCAAGTATTCACCATAGGAGAAGAAAATGATCTCGAAATGTACCGGGAAGTAGTAGAAGAGCAAGATAGAAAAGACAACCCAAGGGCGTAGGGAAATACTCCTCCTCGACCTAGCCTTGTATCAATATAGCCATGCAGAAAGTTCAACAAGTCTTATGCATCACACTGCGTTGAAAGTAGCAAATTCCACGGCGAGCAATTAAAACAACTAAAAGTGATTTTGAAGATGATACGATGCTGTAGCTATCTTTCTTGCACGCAGATGAGCATTTACATGGAATGATCACTGCCAGATGCGTTCCTTGACCTTGGCATATCTTTTGCGCAGAGGCTCTTCAAAACAGAAGGTGGAAATGACTGCTGCCATAAAAGCGACGGCAGTGTCTGCCACCGCTGGATACCCTCGAGGAAATGAACGAAAGGCCATCAGAGGATATTGCCAGAGGTACCAAGAGTACGAGATTCGACCACAGAATCTAATGGCTTCCAATTCGAGGGGAATAATGCCCCCACTTGCGCCATGTACGCCGAGTATTATTAAAATTGTACACAGAGCAGCAGTGGGATCGGTCCAATTTTGCATTTCAGCGACTACATCCCGATGTAGTCCATAGCTGCCATTCATGCTTGCCAATAAGGTGAATAAACCTAGCAATCCAATGTATGCAAAGACCCTGCTGAAGATCCATGGTGGGAAGCGTACAAGGCGGATAGAGCACCCCAATAGCATCTTGTAGACGTTGGCCAGTAAGGTGTACATGGCAAAGTTGTACCAGTAGTGTTGATGAGTACCCCATACACGAGCAGTATAAGATATCATGATTAAAACGGACACAAGGAGCGTCTTTACCATGGTACTCCTTCGATGGATCATTGGGAGCATCAGCGACCAAAAAAGGTAGAATTGCTCTTCGCATGCCAGTGACCAAGTGTTGCCAAAAGGTCCAAGAGCACCGTCGTACCATAGTGAGCTGATATTGGCGACGTTGAACATTGATAGGCGGGCATAATGGTAGATGTAATCGTCGTTCTTGTGGAAGTGAATTTGAATCTGAGTGACTACCACCAGCATGAGGAACAATGGTGGAGTCAATCGGACGAACCGATCAAGATAGAATCTAGGCAGATGTCGGTATGACGCCCTTTCTCGCTTCACCTTCCCGGTCTGTGGAGCAAATTTCAGTAAAGTGGATTCGATTGCAGCCAAAATATTCAATAATCACCTCAAGCTTGATAAGAACTCCTGTCATTAAGTAGCCAGATAAGACAAAGAAGATGCTGACACCCGTTCGACCGATAATCTCCTTCAGAAGCGAGCCATTGTTATCTATCACATGAGCAATGACAGTCATCAGTACAGCGCACCCACGAAGCCCTTCCAACGAGGCACTGAAGTGATGGGGTAATGCAGGTAGCGTAATCCATGAGTCCGTTAGAGATGCTAAAGAGCTAGATAAGAAGCATGCATTACCACCGAGAAAGTTTGTTTTTGTTCTTGATGTAGTGCCACTGTTCCATGTTTCTTTGAGCAAAGCCTCCTCTTCGTATCTTTCGGAATACAAGCTCATCGTAATGACCGCCTCATCCTGTTCCATCTTGCCATCATCCGAGTCTGAGCGACTACCTGAGTTGTGTGACGCAAATGCATTACCTGTCATGCTATGCGATAAACGATGAAGACGATGAGTAGGGCTGCGTACTTCATGTCACTGATCAGAAGGGTATATCCTGTAGTAGGCATTGACAATTCGTCTTCAATTCTCAAGGACTCGCAATCCGCCTTCCAATTTGCTCGGGTGCACCCAATTCTTCACGGAACTCAAATTTCGTTATCTGAAAATTTTCTCATCAAATTCATAAATGGAAATTGATCCTTCTTTTTAGGGCCGAGATGAAGACGAGTAGAAGTGGCTGGCGTCTGTGAAGTCGGGCTCAATTTGGACTGAACAGAGGCTGGTGAGTACCCGGGTTGCACTGTGACTGAATTTGTGTCGCTCAGCAACGAAAGCAACCATAGCTGTGCTTCTCGTTGACTGCCAGTGGAGAGCAGGACGAAGACGAGACAAAGGGTGATGACTATGTTGTTGCCTGAAGACGAGTGACTAGCGCAAATGCTCCCAGATCCTGCCGGACTGCTGGATGAGCGCCTTGGAACGCCGAAGAAGTAACGAGTACAGGGACTTTGGGTGGGAAAAGGAACGTGAGAAGCAGCAAGCTACCGAAACTATGCCTGGGCAACCAAACGAGGGACTTGACGAAGAGAAGAAGAAGGAAAAAAGAGCAGCTCAACAAACTTCAAAGCAGGCCACGTGTGGCCTCCTCACAACGTCAAAGGAGCTGGAAGAGAAGGGGAAGGGAACCACAAAGGAAGATGGTGTCAGCTGCTGACAGAAGACGATCATATCCGTGAAGGACGTGGTTGTACACTGCAAAGCACACATTTCGCGCAGAGGTGCAATTCGAATCAAGATACATTCATTAAGAAGAGGTTGACGTGATCACATGTCACAAAGACACGGAAAGCTTCTCTATTGAAACAAAGCTACATATTCGATTAAGAATCGATACCAATAGATGGTCATGTCGATATTTCTCAATGATTGCTGAGCCCAAAAAGTCCCAGCTGTTGCTATCGATTGGCCAATTTCTTGCCCTTGTGCCGTTGAAGTAAAGAATTTCAGGACTGCCGGTAGTTCTTTCATCGACATGCTGATAGGAATGTAGTGGAGCCAGGGTATCAAACGCTCGTCATGCCATTCGTAGTATAATGTCTGCTTCAAAACGGCTGAATTGGAGTCGAGAAGGCGATAGAAGCGGCCACTTGATCCGTTGCCATCCAGATCAAAGACATATTGATACTTGAATGAGCCACTAGACTGATCATGTCCTGATGCACCCATGACTTTCTTTTGCGCTTTGCACGCTTCTTCTGCGCCCTCGTTGCACCATGCATACGAAGACATCTCTACATCGACTTGGTTGCTGGGGATCACTTCCGATCCATAGATCGCCTTTTCTGTATCATTCAAGAGACTCTTTGCACGAAGGACAAAGCGCTGACGGTGACCAGTCCGCCAATTGTCGACTGTCGGATACATTCCCGTAGGAGTGCCACGCCAGTAGAGCTTTGGTTGCTTTTCTGAAAAGGGTGTGTAATCCTTTTTCTCCGCACTGCGCCATTGCTTCCAGTAATAGAGGTAAGGAGGGGCACGCATATCCGACGTTGTTGACAGCTTGCTGATCGAGATTGTAGGAATCAACGTCTGCGAGAGCTCAAACATGTTTGGGGAATGCAAGTTCCCGTGCCTATAATGATGCTCGGGATGCTTGCAAATGTCCATCTCGTCTTCCAGCCAGCCGTTCTGATGTCCCCGGATGCGCTTCCTCGCCGCCATTCTGGGCGAGTAGCTGGCATAATGACATGGCCGAGAGAGGACATCCCATGCATACGGAGAGCGGCTAACGTATTCCAGTGTAAGTATCTCTGGTCGATTGAAGGCATCCCCTTCTCTGGCAACGACACTGGGCTCATCCTTTCCATTGATGGGCAAGTCAAAGTCAGGAAGACCGCCAACAATGGACTCCAAGAATGCATGTCGATCCTGATGTCCTTTGTTGATAAGACGACCCCCTCGCGATTGCACCATATTACTCTTGCCATGACCTGAAGCGTAGATAGCTACTCTGCGGATTAGCTCTTGAGGCCCCATTGCCCGGAATGGTGCCATATCTTCATCTATGTAATCGTAGTCATCGATGATGGACGAGTTGTGAAGCAATGCAAACGCAACCCAGTCCTCAAACAGTGCTGGAGGACTGCGTCGATACCTCCGGCGATACTCCTTGACAGCTTCCTCTACTGTTGTAGACTGTGACGAGCGCATTGCATCGAACAGCTGCGTAGCTTTATTTGCTTGGCATACTATATTACTTGACGTACCGAAAGCAGGAGAGCATCCAAAAACCGAGGCAATATACCCCATTTGATGATATTGCTGTCGGTGTCCTGGTGAGTAGAAGAGGTAATAGATGGCAAGAATGGCGCACGCTGAGAATGCTGTGAACCGACTTCGCTTATTACGCCACGTATACTGCTCAGCCCATGGCGGTAGTGAGAATATATCTCTTCCGGTCCCACTTCTCATTCTGGAGCGGTAGTTGGAGCGTCTGTACATGTCGATGGTGGTAGCCATCCAAATGTGGTAGAAGAGTAAGTAAGAGGTGGAATAAATTCTTGCTGCGAAATGATGATCATATCAAGATTAATAATAGTGATCACCAATCTTTGATGTCGGGACAAAAGTCTAAATTTTGTATTTTATATTTCCCTCTTGCGGTTCATGACAGACGGTCTAAGAGCCCAGACACACCCAGGAAGAAGGGGTATCTAATTTCTTCTACTTTGGTGTATATAAATTGATTATCTGATTAGAATTAACTTCTCTTAAGTGAAGCCTTGAATCCTTTAAAATGCTTTCATTCTTGCTTGACCCTCCTTGTCTTTACCGACCAAAGCTGCCTTCCTTGCTCACATCTTCGTTACCACAAATGAGTGGCCGCCCATATCAAGCTCTTAGTCAAGATGAAAACAAGCAAGATAGTACTGCACCTCTCGACGAGAGTCAGGCGGTTCTGAGACCGAGTACAAGATTTCGGAAACTTGTCGTGGATCTCAAGGAGAAGCCGTATAGTCTCGCCATCAGAACAAGAGCGTTGTGCCACTTCAAAACAGTACTATGTTTAGCTGCCTTGTCATTGCTTGCATCCTTATGTTTGCTTATAAGTGTAGCTGGAAACGGAAGTATTTTTGAAAAGGGGCGGATATCCTCTTCGTTTGAGTCTCACCCAAGACTCCAAGTTGCATTACGCGAGCACACTGGCTTCCACGACGAAGTTACTGCCAGCTTTATGCAAAGTTTACAACAATACCAATACATTCAAAGCCACATTTTTCTTAAACAAAAACGATACGACATGGGTAAAATATACCAAACCTTTGAATGGAAAAGCCAGCCCAATTACTTATCTCACATTAATTTCACCGCCGATACTATCAACTTACTGAAGGCGGACCTGATCATCTCCGTATCTTGTGGGCGCGACTTGATAGAGAATACAAAAGTATACGAGCAAATATTGGAGGAGCTGGATACGATGCTTTTTTGCGTTGTCCACGATCCAGAACTCTTCTATACCGTTAATTTTATGGAGTTCAAGCTTGCTCTGCCGTGGATGATTAAGAACAGGATTCGTTTTATTACCTTGAGCGCTCATGTCAGCAGGGATCTTGATGAACACCTAGAATTGCAACGTATTAGCCGTAATATTCTCAACGCCTCTTGGACGACGTACACGTATCCTCCAATCTTCTCCATTGATAAGATTGTTCAAGAAATGGAAAAGAGCCCACAAAAAGAGCAAGGACGATATTTTGCCATGCAAGGCAATATTGCTAAAGACCGTAGAAATTATGGTCAGACATTTCAAGAATTCGGAGAGGAAATTGAAAAAGCTGCTACTGGCAAAGATCAGAGCCCCCATTTACTCGTCATGGGGAGGGGTGATGCAATTGATTTAGCTCAAAATCTTAAAGACAAGATTCTTTTTCGAATCAATCTACCCTATCCCGACTACTATCACACGTTACATGGAGCTTTGGCAATCATTCCTGCATTTGCCAAAGACAAGTATTACTTCATGAAGGCTTCATCCACGATTGCGGCATCAATCATCTCCGGTAGCCCGTTGATTGCGTCCACTCTACTCCTTCAAAAGTACACCTACCTCAATCGAGATGTCGTCTTTCTCCGAAAAGAATGGGAAACGGAGGCTCAAGCTGCACTCAGACTCGATAAACTTGCACCTTATTTCCGCAGTCGTTTGGCAACGTCGCTCTGGAAACATCAAAAGTCATTGATGGGTTCCAACCGGGGTAATTTAGAGCAGTGGATGCAAAGAAGTAGAATGGATAGACTTGTTGAAGCGACACGGTAGAGTTCTGAGCTTCTATTTTAATCCCACAGCATAAGGACGCGAACAAAGCTGATGTATTACTATACCCATAAGTCATGTGTTATTTTCTCTGGTGTAGTGCACAAAGAAGTCTTCTTTGTACCAGAGAACTACATTTGTCTACCTTAGAAGACACAGACACACAGAGCCGATGTGCTTGCGTATAATATCACCGATGTACCTATTCATGACACACTTATCCAAGATTTGGGGGTGGAGATGTCATTAAGTTTTGGGAGACACATGGGGATGCTGAGTGTACTTGTTTCAAATCCATTCATCGCAAGGCATTCTTAAGTATTTGGCATTGCTCTTGCTTCATTACGTTGCCTTCCTGCAACATGACGACGTTGTCCTTTTCAAGATATTTGTACGTGCCGACATGTATGCCATTGTGAACAATCATGGCGGGATTGCCAATGGCAGCGGCTGTACCCGAGTAGCTGCCTCCTGTAATGGCGAGGATCCTTGCTTTGGAGAGATGATAGAGATCGCCAATGTCATCTTCCCCTTCAATCAGCTTGCCAGTTGGACGAATCGGCTTGGTTATCTGCCTCAATTGTTCATTAGTCTCCATTGCTTTGGATCGCTTCATGAAGATATTGGAAGATAATTTTCGACCAAGACACTTTTCAATCGATTGGAGACTCGTCTCCAGAGCTGTATTGTTGAAAGCCCATTTCTTGTCACTAGTCCCAATCTTTTCCTTGATATCGCTCCAGCGAAAGTGAACATGGATGTCTTTTGGCTCAACTGGTGTGACTATACTTTGAGAGATTTTGTATTGTACGTTTCGTTGAACAGCATCTCGAACCCATTTCCGCGAAATAGGATCCCACATTCCATCCGCATGGACGTCTTGATCTGCGAAGATGATGACATCGCAGCTTTTCGTCCTTTCTTTGATTGTATCAAGGTACTTGGCATCATATGGATAGCCATGGGCATAGTTGTCTACCTCTTTGATGAATCGATTCATCCCTTTCCGTAGGACGAGGACCCGTTCGGGAAACATTCCCCAGACCTCTTTACGTGTCATGATGGTCGTGTGCAAGTTGCACATGTTGTTCCAATTGTAGTCGGCAAAGTCGATTCCATGATTAAGTTCATCCATTACGCTGTACAGACCTTCCCAGTCCAATGTCCTAACTGGTGCAAAGTCGACTCCCAACAGGTCAGCAATTCGAGTGGCATGTCGAATGAAGCCCAAAGAAGAGCCGAATCCTTCTGATGGAACACCTCCCACCTTGAGGAGCAACCGTTTTCGAGGCTTGACTGGCTCTAAAATCTTGACTTCTGGCTTTGCTTGCGCATCAGCATCGCTGCTCCATTTCGCTCGAAGAACAGAAGTATCAGAGTAGTCTGATGCGCTCCAGAAGCAAAAGACTATGAATGAAACGATTGCTGCTGTTGCTAGCCACTGATTCCGCCATTGCTTTCGAACGCCATGACCCTTTTGAGGCTGCAGGGAGTTGGTCCAGACGGGCAGCATGATTGGGAGTGGTGCGGTAATAGTGGATGGTGGATAAGGATCAAGAAGGAATAGGGCAACTGCACGAAAGTTTAATCACAAGTGCTAGTCTCGCTAGACACATGAAATATTCTGATTTGAAACTCTTTTAGGCAAGCCTCTGATTCCTGAGCAACAAAGTGAACTGGGTCATCATCGTCTTCAGAGAATACGGGACGCGTTTATATTGATTGGTCGCCTTACCAAAATTTCAGTCTCGTCCAAATTAAACGTCGGCCTCTATTGATCTGCAGGATATAGGCACTCCTGAAGATAGCACAAACCACAGAGCGTGGCCTTGACCCTGGCCTTCTGGTGCTTGAAAGATTTGCGATGGCATCTTGCAGAGTATATAGAGTATTTTGCACTAGTTGGCAAAGTACGACGACGACGTGTAGCTGCTGGCTATCCCCAAGAAGACACATCGAACCATGGCCTCTGTCTGGCCTTTATTCGCAGTTCTTACAGGGTTCAAAAGTGGTTCAACGATTCTACTCCACGAAGCGGGAAAACATGCAGCAAGCTCGAGCTCGCTTATAGTTCTCCTCGGCGAGTTCTGCAAGTTGGCCGTCAGCTTTCTTCTATTACTTCGAGACGATGCTGATTCAGAAGGAGGAATGTCGTTGTCGGATGATGACTTCAGTGAAAAGGTCAGGATACGGCCCCTAAGAGAGCAAAATTTGATGCACAGGACAAGGTCAACCATCCAGCATATCAAGCAAGACATCTCATCGGCTCATACTTTGAAGTTGGGACTCGTTGCCTCGTTGTATGTCGTGCAGAACAATCTTTTTCTCTGGGCAGCAAGTCGACTCGACCCAAGCTTCTTCCAAGCGTTGTGGCAATTGCGAATCTTTATGACGGCCATATTTTCACGTCTCATCTTGCGGTCTGCCATTACCAGGAGACAATGGACCTGTCTTGCGCTCATCGTCGTTGGCGTGCTACTGGTACAAAGAGGGACATCCTTGGAAGCCGCTTCACTGCATCCTAAGAAAGCAATCAAGACGATCTTCAAAACATCGCGTTCAGCCCCGCCTTCTTCCATCACGCTAGCCATTGCCGCTTTAGCTGGAGCGGGCGTCTTGAGTGGTCTGGCAGGCGTCATTTTGGAGCAGATATTGGTCAAAACGAACACAAATCTATGGTCTGCCAATATCCTTCTCAGCGGATTTAGCATCATTCCAGCCGCTAGCATTATCCTCTTTGAGCTCGTTCAATCGCCTTCAACGACTCTTTCCAGCTTCAGGATGCTCGGATCGAGCATGTGGCCATGGAGTGCCACCATCTGCCACGGAACAGCTGGCATCCTCTGCGCTTTAATCACGAAAAGGGCCGGAACCATTGCCAACAACCTGACAACAGCACTCTCCATCGTCTTGACTTTTGGCTGTTCATCATTTTTGCAGTTTTCCAACAAGACGCCCAAGCTGTCGCTCCTCTTTGTTGCGCTTGGCTCGATTCTTATCCTGAAAGGATCTTACGTATTTCAGAAGCAGGTAGCCTTGAGAAGGGAAGAGGATGAGAAGGGCTACATTGCCATCTCTAGTGCGACATCTTCTCCACGTATTCTCAATGATACCGAGTCGGCCTTTGTCATACCTTATCCAATCTCTCGACCGCCTTCAGCCGTCATTGGGACAAAGGAAGCGTAGCCAGCGCTTTCTAGATGTGTGAAGTGTCATGCTTAAAATATAGATTATTGTACAGTAATGATGTAGCTAGGCTTGATTGAGGATAGATGCTAGCTCGAGGAACAGACGATAGTAGTAGACTGTGAGATCAATCTTGCGAAGACCTCTTGCAGCCCACAGCTTGCCTTGTGTGGCAATCTTTTCAGCGTCTCGTCTTCCACTTGGAGCGTTGATAAAATAATCGAGCATCTGAGGAAGCTCTTCCATTCCGAGTGATAGTGGGACATAGTGAAGCCAGGGGATCAGTCGCTCGTCGTGCCATTCACCCCAGACTGTTTGCTTGAATACCATTGAGTTGCTGTCAAGCAGGCGGTAGAAGCGACACGACATGCTGTTTCCATCGACATCGAGGAGAAACTTGTTCTTGAATGCATTGATAGAGGGAGAGAACTTGGCCATAGGCACGAGCGATTCAAGCTCCAAGCATCGTTTGTCATCAGGCCTTTCTTGACAGTCCTGCAACTTTGTCAACATAATGTCGAATGTTTCAGGCGAGAGTCGTGAGAGGGCGTCATTCTGACGCGCCAGCTTTGTCGGAATTCGGCTAGACTTTGGAGTCGCTGTTACACCATTGTTGGGCGAATAGAGCTTCTGTGACATCTTGACCCACTTTTCCCTGATCAAGGCTAGTCGCTGTCGGTGTCCATTTCTCCATTCATTGTCAAACATGGTCATACCTGTGCTGGAACCTCTCCAGTAGATGGCATTCTTCTTTTCCGAAAATGATATCTCATCCTTTTCCTTCCATAGCCTGTATGGATTGTCGGCGTAGCACCAGGTGGGAGCAATGACATCGAGATAAGGGGAAAGCTTTGCTAGCGACATGACTGGGACTGTTGAGTTAAACGTCTTGCCCGCCATGGCAAACATACCATGCTGATAGCGAAATTCGCCGTCGTTTTTATGCTGGCAAAGATCGACACTAGGTCGTCTAGAAGTGGCGGCATTCTTTGCGAGATGGTAATCGGGACAGTGTCTTGTCAAGGTATTCCAAGCTTCCCTTGCTCCGAATTGCATCTCGCCAACTTGAGTGCTATAAGGATCTTCATTGTCTGGCTGAGTGACTCGATGGCGATCATCCCAGTTGAAAATGACAATCATGTCCGGCAACAAGTGAATGATTGGCTCAACAATTGAGTATGTGATCTTTGTTGGTATATGCTCTTTTGGATTTGGGAAGCTTGGCACCGACCATATGTCTGCCTTGCCGTCCTTGATAGTCCACTTTTGCATGAGTAGATTGTACTTTCTCGTGAGGGTATTCTCCATTCGACCTCGAAGTACTGATCCCTTGACAGATCGAAATGGCAGCATGTCGGCTTCGATTTGATCATAGTCGTCGATGATTGCGGCCTCATTACTAATGGCATACTGCGCCCAATGCTCGAATCCGGGAGGCGGATCACGACTGTACCTCTTGCGATAGGCTCGAGCTGCCTGTGCTGATGTCTTTGACTGTCTGCTGTACTGCACTTTGGCCTTGTTCTCTGCATCTTTGATGAGACATTCGATGGCATGATGGCCTTCCTTGAGGTCGGGGCATACACTGGGCGTGAAGAAGTGTGGCATCGAGTGGAGCGCTGGTGTGCTGAAATCGCCAGATGTAAAGAAGAGGATAAGCGCAAATGATGCGAGGAGTGAGCAGACGGGCAATAGCCTCAGTGATCGAAGAGCAAAGCTGGACCGGGACAGGCCACTGATGCGGCTCTTGCTCGACCAAGACTGCTTCTCCTGGCCGGGCATCTGCGATATGCGACTCCACCAAGACATGCGTCGCCGAGCGTGTAAAGCTTTCGAGCCTTTCAGATGGTACAGCTCTTCGCTCCGGTTTCGATGAAAGTGGCCATCATCCTCGTCGGTAGCTTGCATGACGAGCAATGTCGTGGAGAGAAGAAGAGGGAAAATTGTCCAAATATCGAATACGATTTGGCTTGACCAGATTCAATGTAGATGACGCGTGGTAAGCGGGTGACGAACAGGCGATGAAAGCCACCTTTGCGACTGCTATCACCCCGTGCTCGCGGCACCGTTTCTCTTACTGCCTAGTTTGTGGCTACCCTTCGGATGCTGGAGGAAAGGATCATTTGCTTAGGAACAACGTTTACGACAGACTTGTAATCAAATTGCCCATCAGTCTTGGACCCACTGCAAAGTCTAATTTTATTTCCGCGGAGCCAATTCTGGGCCAGAAAACGTCGGTCAGTATTAAAGTTGTATCAGTCCGTTTTAAAGTTGTAGCAGTCAGTGTTTAGGTGGACGGGTCATTATTAAAGTTTTTAGAAGTTTAAATTACGCTGCATGTAGATGCACTTATATTTGATATTCCCTACCTTCGAGGCCGATCAGTTCCCATCATAGGATCCCAGAAAATCGAATTACAGTGGTAAGGCTCCTCCTGCAGACATTGGCTTTGTAAGACTACATTGTAGAAAGTTGTGTTGCCGTGCTAAGAGGCTTTAGCGAGGAGTTGGACAGAGAGATAGAGATTTTCCGTAAATTTCGATGACCGTAACCCAAATCTCGACTATCCAGGCTTCTTCCAGAGTGCATTAATTCTATGTGGCTTCATCACTATGAACTTTCGGGAGCTAATGGGTAGAAGAGATCAGCAGAAGATTAGCCCTGACAGTGCCGATTCGTAAAATCGAAGCATGATCTAAACGCTGAGATTTACATCGGCTGACTCCCTCCTCCCCCCTCTGTCGTTGCCTCCAAGATGGCGTCGTCTGCGATGCGAAGGTTTTCACTCGACAATGAGCGCACCAAGGCGAAGATTGCTGATCGGCGAAAGTCCTGCCTAGAGGCGAGCCTCTTGTCCGAAATGCCCACTTCCATCTTACTGTACAACGACCCTGGAGACTCGCATGATAAGATGGTGTACTTCGGCGACTATGTTCTCAAAGGCTTGGCACATGCCTGGCCACCGCCATCGCACCAGCGGAGCAGCTCCTATCAAGCTGTAGAAAGCGGAAAAAGCACGCCAAGCATAGAAGATAATGGAACTTGGAACAAGAGCTTTGATTTCGGAGCCAGATGGAGCACAAAAGAAACGACGACACTGCTCTTTAGCCCTTCAGAATCCCTTTCCGAGCCTGGCACTCCATCGAGCAGCGGGTGCTCGTCAGGTGCATCACTAACAGAGGTCGGTACTCCTGGAAGCGACACACTTTCGACAAGCGCATCAAGCGCAGCATCACTTTCTGAAGATACGAGCAAGAGGAATACAACGCTGTACAATACTTCTTCAGCGCTTAGAGAGGTCACAGAAAGAGAGAATTCGGTGTTGAGTAAATTTTCAGCCGGTGAACATGCCACGGAAGAAGATCGCTTCACTTCAGCAGAAGGGATAAAGTCGATACAAAGCTCAGAGGAGAGCTCGACTGAAGAGACAGAGCGCCTCATTGAGGAGGCAGAAAAGGCCACCCATTCAGGGAATACTGTGCGACGCAAGAGCGATCCAGATGCGATACATGTCATCGAAGATGAGGAAACGGGTCCCATCTCTATGCCACCCATCATCTACCCATCTAGATCCGTCTCTTTGCTATCGTCACATAGGTTGTACTCATCTGATTCTTCTGTTCCAAATTATTCCCTCCCACGGAAGCCTGTGCCAGCATACCACTTGCCTTACCGTCAGGACACCCCGGATGGAAGCTTGATTCCATACTCGCCAGGAATATCATCTGCAGACTCCAAAGGCACTTTCACCACCGAGTCACTCTCCGAGAAAGAGCCTTCTATACTCATTAGAGAAACGGAAAAGCTGGGCTTCCTAGCAACGTGCCGGCTTTGGATACAGACTAATTACTACGTCTACGACCAAACACCCGATGTTCTCTTCGCCACGGCTCCCAGCGACCAAGAGAAGCTATGCTACATCAACTTGCACAAGGGCGTTCTCTGCACGGTCGGAATTTTGGCCCTGCTGAGCTCCTCCGCTGGAATGTGGCTATTTGTCATTTGTGGAAGTATATTTTACTGGTTCGGTGCCATATTTCTCATTGGTCAGATTGGCTTTTCCCTATTCCAAATCTCCAGTGTATTTGCTCGTAAATTCGACCACAAGAAGCACTTGGAAACATTAGCAAAGCACGCTATTCCTACAAGCAAGGAGCAAGACTGCTCTAAAGTGCCATCGGTCGATGTATACCTGCCCTGCTGCAAGGAGCCGCTAGACGTCATTGAGAACACTTACATCTACGTGCAAAAGCTATCATGGCCACAGTCCAAGCTTCAAGTACATATTCTTGATGATGGAGCACAGGACGAGGTGAAAACTCTAGCACTCAAGTATGGCTTCAATTATATTCGTCGGTCAGACAGGCCGCATCTGAAGAAAGCAGGAAACCTTCGAAATGCATTTGCACAGACTACGGGCGACTACTTTATGATTTTAGATGCCGACTTCTGTCCACGCCATGACTTTTTGCTTGAGACAGTCCCCGTCATGGAAGAAGAGCCAGACATTGGGATCATTCAGACGCCCCAGTACTTCAGGACTATGAAGTCGATGGGCAAGCAAACGTGGGTAGAACGAGGAGCCGGTGCCACACAAGAGCTCTTTTACCGCCTCATCCAGACTTGTAGAGACTCTTGGGGAGCCGTCGTTTGTGCTGGATCGTGTGCATTGTACAGGCGGACGGCTCTAGCCAAGCTCGGAGGCACTGCACCGCTCGAATCATCCGAGGACATTTTCACGGGCTTCTACCTGGCTTTGGATGGCTATAGAACCAAATACCTACCGATATGCCTCTCGTGCGGCATCTGTCCCGACACCTCTCGGGCCTACTTTTCGCAACAGATTCGATGGTGTGAAGGCTCCTGTTCGCTTGTTCTCGCCAAGGAATTTTGGGCATCGAGACTTACATGGAAGCAAAAGACGCTCTTCTTCAGCGGACTCCTCTACTACCTCGATCAGTCAATCACACCCTTTATCATGCCGCTTACCTCGATCCTTCTCATCTGGTGTCGCGTGGGTCTACTCAAATACTACAACCTATGCTTCGCAGTCCCCTCTATTCTCTTTGGCTACTGGGTCTGCCGCTTTTGGTCACGGGCAAGGCACGCGAGGTCTGTTCAATTTGTCAATATCATCCAGAGCTACGCATACGCATCTGCTTTCATCGATAGAATAGTGGGCTCAAAGTATGCCTGGGTACCATCAGGCGACGCAAAGGCACACAAATCAAACCGCTATCGAAACGCTCGTTGGTGTTGCATCGTCTGGACATTTTCCACTTCGGCCGCTCTCTTTTCTGGCATTATCTATCAGCTCATCAATGGGTACACCTGGTACGCGTTCATACCTATCATTCTGCTCCATCTCTTTACTCTGCACCAGTCAATTCCCTTTATGCTGGCTGCGTGAGAACCCATTCAACTTGTATATCCTTGCACTACAACACTAATAGAAGATTCTCTTGCCATATACTCTCTTTTTCTCTAGATGGCGATCAATACTGCCACCTTCACGCTCGTGAAAGTATGCTGTTGTCACATTAGCAACGTAATACCTTCTATGTCTGTGAATCAGGGAAAAGAAGGGACAATCGATGACTGTTTTATTAGAGTGGCAAAGCGAAGCCAATGGTCAGAATGCTTATCAAAAGCAGATTGAGCCAAATTACATTCGTAGTGGTACTCGCGCTCAAACTCGAGGAATTAGGATTGTGGGCAGGCGCGATGTAAGCGGGTGTAGAAATTGCATTGCTCACTTCGACTTTGGTGTTTTTTGAGACGGCCGCATTCGACGTACCACCGCCAGAACCAAAGATTCGTACACTGTTTATAGCCCAATAAGCTTGATTAAAGGAGCTGCCATTATTGGCAACCTGAGAGGCGCATGAAGAGTATTGTTGTCCACATCCAGAGGTGGCATACTTGAAAGGTAAGGATATGAGAATGGTACTGAATGATAAAAGGCAAACAAAATAACTCACCGAGGCACCACCAGCCCAGGCACCGCAGAGGGTGATGTCAAAGACGATCTGGGGGGAAGAAGGCGTCAATATAATGGAAATTTGAGAAAGGGACGTTTGCATCTCACATTGTGCGGACCAAATTGAGTGTGGCAATTGTTTGCGACATTGAAGCTAGCACCAGGTGTGCCCCATGAGGAAGGATCGACTGACGTGCTGTTGAAGAGGTTCTTAGGAGCACTTGTTTGCCTCCAGTACCAGACTCGGACCCCATTTCCAGTCGATCCCATACTCCTTTCCATGGCATAAATTCCTCCTCCAGCAGCATTGAGCTGCTTCCACATTGGCGTCGTCGAGCTCGTCATGGAAGTCTGACAACCGGCATTGTTTGCAGTGTGCGCAGAGCAATTTGCATTGACCAGTGACCCAGTCCAGGCCGTTGTACTATTGCCGACAACACAATTGCTGTCTGTGTGTAGGGCGGCTAAGTTACCCACAGAGACGTCGTTGGCATTCTCAAGGATATCGATTTCGCCTCCAACGGGCCAGTAGGATATATTTGAGGTGACGGTCCAAAAGGCAGGCCAGACAGCGCAGCCTTGAGGAATATGTGTAACATTCAAGCTGCATAGAAGGGCAGAGCAGTCACTGACAGGTTCTTTCACTCGAACTATAATTGGAACTCACATGTAGATGCCATCTGAGTATGCTGTCTTTGAGGTGATTCGAACACTATCTCGCATGACTTTACTCGGAACGACTGCAGTAGTGTCCACTCGCATGATGAACTTGTTATCACTGACAAAGCTTGTCTTGCTATTGATTGAAGCTGTCATATTTTGGTAGTTGACGAGTCCATCTGTGGGATCCTTTTCACTGAACCAGTCGAATTGCTTGTAAAAGTCATTAGCATAAATCGTCTGTGTCAAATTCCATATAGCAGCATCGACGAGATGACTGCCAAAGGTGGCCACGAAAAGAAAGCTCGCCAGAGTGTAGATGTGCATGCTTTCGACTGAGGAGAGGAGAGGTCTATGTAGGGGCTGGAAGAGAAGCGACCAGTAGCCATCTATGAGCATCTCGTTCTTTGTTTACCTCTTTCCGATCTTGCAAACTTTGTTCAGGGTGCATGCGGAATATAAAGATAAGGGAAGTCACATATCTCGGCACTTCATCCCACTTTTTATTCATCTCTTCAAGCGCAGCACACTGGGTCAGTCATTATTAAACTTTTAAACTTTTACTTCCCCAATCCCGAATTGGGAGACCCTTAGGATTTAATAATTTCTGAATTTTACAAAAATCAATCAAGGAGATGCACTCAAGTCGCCTTGCCAAAAATTCATGCATGTAAGGCAATCACATCGTCCAATCGTAGTGAATGAATATTGATTAGGATCGCAACAGATGGGCACAATCTTTACTGTGCTCCCAAAAGTGTCGAAAGAGTGCTGCCCATTCCACCGCCAAGAGCAGGCACGAAAAGCCCTTACATGCTCGTATCGCACCGTTGTCGTATCAACACTCGAAATCTTTCTTGACCGATGGTGATGTGTGTGATTTTCATTGGACGGTACAATCTACTATTACAATTAGCTGGCGACTGTGGTACAAGTTTCTCTCTCTTTTTAATGTCAGACGAGGTTTGCATCACCCATGATTTATAAGGTGTGCAATTTCAATCAAGAGGCGGAAGTACTGAATCGTAATATCCACATGACGAAGAGACTTTGCCGCCCACTTTGATCCACTCTCTGCGACCAGCTGAGCATACACTGTTCCTCTTGAATCATTGAGCAGCCAGTCTACCAACGCAGGAAGTTCCTCCATTTCGAGACTCAGAGGGATGTAGTGCAGCCACGGCATGATTCTTCCATCGTGCCATTCTGCCCACATTGTCTGCTTGAGAGGGACTGAATTGGAGTCAAGCTGACGGTAAAATCGACAAGACATGCCCTCTCCATCTATATCGGCGACTATTTTATGCTTGTAATCTTCAGTAGGGAGCAGCCTTTTCGAAACGGGAAACATTTGTTGAAATGCATTGCATGTCCCTTCTCCAAAGCAGTCGAGCAATTTGCTGAAGCCGACATCAAATGTGTCGGGACTTAGGCGAAGGACTGGGTCATTAAATATCGGCCGTCTAATTTGTGCTGCCTTCTCGCTCTGCTGCCTCATCTGCATCGTCTTCCATACAAATCTCTGACGATGTCCCTGCATCCACGTCTCCTCATCTCGGAATAGAATACCCGTAGAAGCTCCTCTCCAGTAGACTGTGTTGGTCTTTTCTTCATACG
The DNA here is from genome assembly GCA_963854785.1 of Vaccinium vitis-idaea. Lineage (NCBI taxonomy): Eukaryota > Viridiplantae > Streptophyta > Magnoliopsida > Ericales > Ericaceae > Vaccinium > Vaccinium vitis-idaea. The sequence continues at coordinate 3,190 of CAWLAL010000309.1, read as the reverse complement.
GTATCTTGTCCTTTTGACCCCACTGTCGATAGTCTTTGTGTGCATAACATGGATTGGCCGCGAGGACGTCCGTCATGGTTGACATCTTCGCCCGTGAAATGATGGGAACTAGTCGATCAATGGATCGAAAGTACATTGGCGAAGAAAAGAAGCCATGCTTTCGCTGCAGTGTGCCGACTGTTTTCCGACAGATGTCCAGCGATGGACGCAGGCGGGAACCAAGACCTTGTTCCAGATACTTCTGTGGACAAAGGCTGGTGAGATAGGACAGAGTAGGCTTTCCTGTGAGGAGCTTCAGATGAACGGTATTTGCAATTTGAGGGTCTGAGACGCGATCGGGCTCAACGTCATTTGTCGCTCTGCCCGTGGCAAGAAAGCTGTACAGAACATCCACGTCGGGAAGCAGGTGAAGAATGGGCTGCAGGATGCCTGTGACGGTTTCAACGCTCATTGGTCCATCGTGTGTACCAGTCAATGATAAGTTGCCATTGACAATGGAAAGAAGGCCGGGTACTTGATTATGATTCTCATTTGCACTTTTAGAAGCTGCAATTGTCGTCCTCATGCGCTGACGTAGGTCCTTGCTAGAGAGATTGGCCTCACGATAAGGTCGAAGGTCTTCTTCGAGCTGATCGTACTCATCGATTAAAGTAGCATTGTTGTCAAGAGCGAACTGAACCCATTCGTCAAAGTGAGGAGGTGGATGACGCCGATAACGACGACGATATTCGGTAATGGCTTCTACAACTGATCTTGACTGCCGCCTCTCTAGATCTTGCTGTGCTCTTTGAGCAATTTTAACATGACATCCAAAGTCGGATGGATGGCACGTAGCCTGGGAGGATTGGCTTTTAAAACTGCCGCGTAATGAAAGCAAAATCAACATACTGAGCAAGAAGAGAAGGCCAATCTTGGCAATGCGACTATATTGGCGTAAAGGTGACAGCATGTAGCGTAGAAACATGATGCGTGTCGATGCGGAGAGACAAGGCGAGTGTGGATTGGCAGTGCGACCTTCTCGAGCTGGAGTCTGTTCTCATTCTATGCCTCTTTTCTTCCTTTCTGTCCCATGCTTCCAGTAAGTCCTCTTCTCTTGGAGAGCAGCAGATCTATAGGCTCATCTCTTGCCCTCGATAACATACGCCAGCTACGGGCCAGCATCCGCAGAGAAGGCCTGACAGGAGATGAAACTAGAGGATAGAGGTATCAGTGCTTGAATGGCAAGACTACGCTAATCGCCACGTGATGTAGATCTCCTCACGAAAGGATCTTTTGAGAAAAAGACCCAGAAGAGACAACGCGCATGTGAAGTAATCACATCACGTATAAATCAATCTGTGTCGCCTTACCACCGACAAAGGAGCTCTTCTCTTGTGTGGTGCACCTATTAAACTTTGGCAAAAACCAGGATATCGACTGTCTACCCAAAATGCGCATCGGGATGAGCTCATTTCACCTGTACTCAGCTACACCGACGATCAAGTCCCGGAAATTTGACATCCCGAGGGTTATTCTATCGCTAGAAGGAATCAAAGTGATACTGTGCAGATAGCAACTAGTATGCCAGGGGGGCATAAGCCCAGTGCCCTTACATGCTCATTTCAATCAATTTGTTCCTTAGGATTTGGAGGGTGCAGTAAATGTCGCGGTCGATGCATTTCAGCTTGGCAAGGCAAAGTTTATGCAGAAGCCTTCTGTTCTTTGGGTTTCCGGGCTCGGTATTTATATGAAAATCATCCATTAATGGGACTGTCCTGCTGCACCGAAGTAGTAGGTGCTGATGCATTGTGGATTCGAATCTGCTGCACCGGTCTCCAAGAAATTTTGCCTCTTCTCCCTCCCGTGGACCGAGTGGTGCGTGACCCTCAAGAGCGACTTATCTTGCACTCTTTTTCTTACCTTTTCACCACAAATCCACTCGCATTCACTCCTGGTACACTCTTTAAACACATCCACCGCAATGCGCGCCGTCACTGTTGCCAAAGTCCTCTTTCTTACCGTCGGTCTATCCGCATTGGCCTTCCGAAGTGATGCAGAAATTGCAGCTCGCGGCCTCTTTGAAGATGTAGACTACCAGCTTCAAGGCAGAGCTCTCAATATTCGACGCGATGAGACAGTGATGCCTCCAACTACCACTACTACGACTACTACAGCGTGAGTGCACAGAGACTACTCTTAAGCAAGGATCGAGACAGCTTACATGACCTTCTTTTGTAGTCCTACTGGTAAAGCGACGCCTGGTGCCAATTGCGCCACAGGTTCAGACTGCACAACAGGCATATGCACTGGTGGTTCATGCGTCTATCCTCCCCAGCGAGCTCCTCTGCAGTCGTACTGCAACGCCGATTCTCAATGCGAAATGGGATCGTTCTGCAAGTGAGTGGTGGAATGTCGAATTTGGAAATGCCACAGATGCTCATGATATTTTCCCTTTTATCAGTGCCAATAACATTTGCCGGCAACAGAGAGCCGACGGCGCAGCGTGCCAGAGGTCGGTACAGTGCATGTCAAACCTCTGCAACACGGCCTCCCACCTTTGCATTGAACCTCGCTCCATTCCCCGACGAGGAGCATGTGATATGGACGTGAGTGTGGCATATCAAAGATGACATTGACGACGAGCTGACCATGTCTTTCTTTCGTCTGTACAGTCTGAATGTCAATCGGGATTCTGCGGTAGAAGATCAAACAGATGCAGGAGAACATTTGCAACGGGACACCGATGCTCTAGAAACGCTGCTTGCAGCAGTGGAATTTGCAGGACCACCTGTATGGCACGATGACCTGTTTCATTGCCTTTCCATTATCTCTAGACGGCAACAATGTTGATGACCTTTGCTACTTGACATGTCGATTCGCAACCGGGCTTTTTATGTCACACTACTTCTAATTACTTTATTCTTTGTTTATCCTTTCGTTACTCATTACCTTGTCTTTCGTCTTCTCATCCTACCTGTCATGCACGGTACTCAAATTTATATCACCTCACTCTCTGAGACCCTGGCCTTTATTTCTGTTCTAGCTCTGACACAAGACTAGACACTCGCCCGACCATGTCCCTCGCTCTCATTTGTTGTAGAGCCTTTGATACTGCCTTCCCACAGTGTCTTTGCATCTCTTTTTCTGGCATCGGTGGAAAATGGTCAATGACCTCTAGGCTGTGATGATACTATCGTACAAGACATGCGTT
>CAWLAL010000308.1:0-11911 GCA_963854785.1 Vaccinium vitis-idaea | reverse complement strand
CAGGCATGATCATATTCAATAGAGACTACATGGAGGCTAATGCTTAATTGTCACTGGCGTCCTCGGATGGACAGACTACAGGGAGGCAAGCCCTGTTTATAAAAAATGGTCAAAGATAGCACACGCATGCACCAAGCACAAACACATACATACAAAATACAAATAGACAATTAAGGTAATGAAAGAACATTTTCCATCACAATATGGCAAAATCATAAGGTAGATTAAATTTGCACTTCACATTTAGAATACTATGCCTAAAAACCATATCTGCATGCATGGTAATCAGTAACAAATTAACAATATAAAGTACATTGAACGCTAAAAAATAAAACCATATAAAGTACAAAAAAAAAAAAAAAAATTCCTGATTTTAAAGTCAAATTGTAGGTTTCACAATCTTAAAGAATCAGTCTTTGAGCAAATAAGGACTTAAATTCCCAAGTTTAAATATGAAATTTGGGCTCCAATATCACAAATTCAGTTTTCGAGTCTATCAAGATTGAAGTTCTTTAGTTTGCTGAGTTTTATTTAAATAAACAGTACTGCTCTTTATACATGTTACTTTGACGCAGAATACGATAAAGACCCCCCAAAAAATGTGGAAAAAACCCATAAAAACACTTATATTGATCCGTCTCAGGTTGGCTTCTTGAGGATATTGGTACATAATTTCTTGATTTCATCATATGGAAGAAGTAACAGAGTTCTTGGAAGGATAACAAAAGCCCTAAATTCTTAAAAATTGTAAGCGAGAGAGAGAGAGAGAGAGAGAGAGAGAGAGAGAGAGAGAGAGAGATTCACCAGCACTCATATGCGAGATTTTCCTTGTGCTTCAATGGCTGCCTGGTTATTCCGAAGGAAGCAGAAGAGAAAGGGGAGGAGAAAAATGAGAGAGAAACTCTAATCTGGGCCAAAGGCCCAATTCAGTAATCGGGCTAGTTGGCTTTCTTTCATAGTATTTTCTTGGGAAAACTAAAAAAAAATTAAAATTTGAATTTTTTGTTTTTGAACTTTTTAATGAGACATTGTTGAACAATTTTTGTGTTCTGTATTAGTACAATTTAGAAAAGATATTATGAATCGGTTGCACAGGAGCAATACAAAGTACAAACATAGATAGACTATCCACAGATTGTGACACAAATATACGAAACTGTTTGATACGCGTGAATTCCCCTTGGTAGATATAGAATTCATACACACTAGATGGTTCTAGACACATCAGTATTTAGATCTGTATACATCCGTCTGGGACTATAGCATTTTTTTATTGCATAGATAGATGCTTCTATTGTTTCTTAGCACTTCATGGACTTCTTAGAATATGTTGGGGAAAAGGTAAACAAGAAGGAAGAAGAGAAGCTTAAATGTGGTAATTTGAAAATTTCCTCCCTTATTGATATTAACTTAGAGGACAGAAACAATTGACTGACATTATAGTAATGCACAAATTTACCACCTCACACAATTTGAACTGATAATTAGAAATGCAATGTGAAGATTTTCAAAAACATTCACAAACATGAAACATCTCCCTCCTACGGAATTGTGCTTGTTTTGTTCGGGTTGTTCCTTTTTCAGCCTCGACCGGTAAGACCACAGCCGTTAATTTTTAACTCGGATGTCATACGCCGTATTGTGTAAGTAGCCTGAGTTGAAATGGCTGAATTCTTACCTTCGAATACAACTCATTTTGAACCAATTTATTTTTAATAACACAATGCATATATTTAGAGTTTCTTTAACTGGAACAAACACATTTCAACTCTACCATGTCCGATAACTTGTATTTGTCGGTACTTCTCAAGTTCTCCCACGTGCGTTGGACTAGGAACTGCGCAGTAATACAGAAAGTAGTCGAGGCAAAACTCCCAAATATTTCCGCTACTCACAAATAAATATCTTCCAACACTATAAAGTTACAAATAAGATACACCAGACCCCGTCTGATCCTACAATAGACCTCAACAACGGGCAAAAACTTCCTACAGTGCTCGCCAAAGAGAGACTCTTCTAAAAAACGATCGGAGAGCTCAGCTGGAATCCAACTCCAAATAAGAATTCCCGAATCAATGAATATGGAATACAACAGGTCGGGGAGCTTCACCTCGTTGGTATATGTTAGCGCAACTACTACTCCACTCTCAGATATTTTGCAATGAGGTCTAATATTGGTAAGAAAATTGATTTGATTGGCGATGGTACGATGACGGTGGCTGGGTATGCCCATCTGGAGCACACTCCCGTGATAGTAAAGAACTCGGCAGGGATCTTCCTTCCGGTTCCTCAAGGAACTTTTCTGATTCTATGTAAGTCTGGATACTTGTGATGACTATCGCGAGCTTTGCATCTCCTTCCCGTGGCTTAAGTGCACTTAAAAAGTCCCGGTAAATGATTTTCAATAACTTCATGAAGTGGGATTGGTATTTTCTATAGAGAGCATACCCTGCCATCTGGTAGCACAACTAACATTTTAACGAAATCTAAACAATTTAAATCAGTTTTACACGTAAATATATAGCCCAAATCGACTTACTTCAAGGAATGCCAGCAATGCTACTGCAGTATATAAATTTGCAGGGAGAGCATTCAAGAATCTTGCAAGCCATGCCCAGCCTTCTTTCAGACCATGTTTGTTTTGGACACCCCCATCCTCTGTCTATCAAAAAACAGAATTTTAGAGCCATTAAGTCAAGACGAAGGGGGGCCATTTCGTTCCCTTGCTTATTTGTTTATTGCTTGTTTGCTTATAAGAAACTAAACCCAATTGATGGGGTCGAGTTGCTCATTTGCTTATTCAACAAGATCCCAATATTTCGTCCTCCAAATAAACAAAGTGGATGCCTAACAATTTTGGTACTATATAAATAAGCAAGGGGAACCAAATGGGCCCCTATAGATACAGAGGCATTTGTAGGATAACCACAAGCAAAACGAATGTGTTGCAACTTGAAAGCAACAGTATAACGGAATTCAGCAGAGGGGCAAACCTGAACAAGAGCTCCATAGAGTTTCATACATGAGTCTACCCGTCGAACAAAATTCTCTTCACTCTCGAGCTTTCCGTCTTCTTCTTTGTAACCAATGGCTTTGCGATAAGCTTCTTTTGTACCAAATAGCGACTGAAGAAGCAAGAACAGTATTAAGATCCATATGACAACACTGATGAAGAAGAATATAGGAATTAGCCAAACTTTCTGAACTGATATTCCGTAGCATCCAAGTCGGCAATTTGTAGTGGATTCATGGAGAAGATTTTTACTAAATGTGGTCATCATTGAAAAATCCAAACACATACATGGCAAGAAAGTAACTGGGAAGCAAATGGATCTGTACAGCTTGAGGTTGAGTACCTTGGAGTAAGTAAAATGCTTTGGGACCGTGTAGATGCAAGCTCTATTCAACTGGGCAACGAGAAGATCCATAGCAAGTGGAACCTAGTTCACAAACATAATTTGCAACAATTACAAGAGTCGGTTGTCTGACATGCAGTTAGTTAATTCATACAATGTGCAAACAGCCTTGAAAGAATTGCTGGGAAAGGAAAAAAAACAGCCTTGAAAGAATTGTTGTCTGTCGATAATAAAAACAGCCTTGCAAGAATGAGTCCCGGAAAAATAAGTAGACGCAGGACGATTTTTACAAAACTACTCAACAAAGTTCAACTTTAATATACGAAATATCAAGTTCCAGTTTGAACCCATCCAACATAATTTACATTCATCAAACATGTACTGCTGCATTACACTAAAGAGCTCAAGAAAGCTCTGATCCAACCAAGCCAGCATAGCAATAGTCTCATACATATCCCAAAACCGAGTACTTGCCAAAACAGATTCACGTGGATGAAATCATGAAAAAGCTCAGAAGTACAAATCCTTTGTCCTTAAATTGTTTATTTGCTTCAGCTTCTAATGCCTGTTAGAAAACAAACTACAAAAAAAGAAGTGGAAGACTTTGTACCTGTGAAGAAACAAGAACAGCGACTAGAGCATAAGCAAATACAGACTTATTTAGGGTAAGACACTGATCGACGATCTGAAACATGAAGCAGCATGTAGGTCAGTACAATCAGGTGTTTATCTAAATTTCCTTGGTTACCAGTTGAGCTACGACATTTTAGAAGTACAAAATTGCACAAAGCATAAAATATGCAACATCTTATGCAATAAGGCACAAGCTATGTAGCACGGACATCGACACGGATACGGCGGGGGACACGGCAAAAATAAATAAATGTATAAATAAATCTTATATGTATGCAGTAACAATATATATACACTTTTCTTTTGATATGTAAGATATCCACACTGTTATTACTGGTATATACTCGTACACACATATATGTAAGATATACACCCTCAACGGAAATATATATATACCTATACACAGCAAGAGAGAGTGTATGCCGTGTCCCCTGAGTGTCCCCCGCCAAAAAATAATTTAATTTAAGGGACATGCCACATGGCGTGTCCAATACGTGTCCCTGTGTCCGATACATGGACACGGCGACCTCTAGAAGTGTCGGTGCTTCATAGGGCACAAGTAACACAAACATACAATTAGTGTGTGTGTGTGAGAGAGAGAGAGAGAGAGAGAAAATTTTCTTTCTAATAAATCTGCAAGTATAGCACCAAATCAGTGCATCTTTTTCCATTTTATTTTCTGTTCATTTCATGTTTCTAAATTCTAAAAATAAAAAAAGCTTTTTGGGTGTATAGCTTAGTTGGTAGAGCATTGGGCTTTTAACCTAATGGTCGCAGGTTCAAGTCCTGCTATACCCAAACCTACCTTACACTTTACTATGACTGTTACCTTCTCGGCGAACGTTGCTACACTGATTGACTGAGGGCAAGATGAATCAAAGAATATCTCAATCAATCTATCCGCTTTGGTTCTGCAAAAGTAAATAAATCCATAAACACCAATATGTAAATCACATATGTCCCGTAAAGGTATTTTCACCTAAATTAAAACAAAAGAGTAAATACTAAAGAGATCCAGATCCAATACACTCGAAACACATGCAAAATTTGCACCAAACCACCAACAGACTCATGAACAAGGATAATTATAAGAAAAAAACGGTAGACTTTGTTAGAATAATGTTTAGTCTTTGTCCCACATTGGTAAAGTAGAGTCTTGTAACAAGATGCTCATTCTATAAAAAAAAGTTAGAATTGTTTTAGCCCAGTGTTCTAAAAGAAGGTCTAGAAGGCCGAGTACTCGCCGACTAGGCGCTAGAAGGACCCTCACCGACTAGCCCGACTAGGCTGACCATCCCAACTAGACGCCGAGTACTGGGCCCTGGAAGCTAGAAGGTGCCCAGCCGCCCTGGGAGTGCCTAGCGAGTTTTAGAACCTTGGTTTTAGGGTTAATTAACACCATAAACACTTCTCCCTCTTCTCTCTAAATAACATGGTATCCACGTTAACCATAACCATCGTAGCCGCTGCCATCCACCATCACCATCGTCGTTCTTCATCCACCATCACCATACTCGTTCTCCCAATCGAAACCCAGAAACCCTAAATCGACCTTCGAAATTCCCTGAAGCCTGTTTAAATCAACCCTTAAACTCTCGAAACCCTCAATCGATTACCCTACGACCCTGAAAACACTAAATCGACCACTAAAATGACACATACCAATTCAAAACCCTTCGATCGACCCATGAAAACCCTAAATCGAAGCCTTAATCGCGATCCTTAGATATAATCGACCCTCCAAAGCCCTAAATTGACCATCTGCGACTTTGTTTCTGTTCGAATCAACTGGGTTTCTCATCAAAACCATCAAATCCACTCGGTCTCTGTTCGAATATGTTCGTTTGGTGTTCAAATCTGCTCGAAACTCTCGATTGATGCTTGAATCTGCCCTAAATCAGTGGTAATGGCGTTTCTGGTTACGCAAGTGCCTCCTATGTTGACTTTTCTTCATAATAATCTCTTTTTATCCGGTTTATGTCGGCATATGGACTCTTGGTTGTTGCTATCTATGGGCATTGTGCTATTTGCTCACTGTTTTGGTCTTGTTGACGTGGTTGGAGGCCTATGATGTCGCGATCTTGGTTGTTAGGTGTTTAATCAGTTACTTATTTCTGGTTTATTGATTGTTGTTCAACGGAGTATTGGTTGGTTTATAGTGGTTGGTTCGTTGTTGGCTGTTGATAAGTTGCTTGGTTGTTAATTGTTCTTTATTGGTCGTTAGTTGTTGGGGTTATTGCAATGGAATCTGGTACTGCTTCCGCTTCTGCTTTTGTTGGTAATTCGTCTGGTTCTTCTTGGTCTCGAGAGACATTGTCCATTACCTCCACACCTTTGACTGGTAAAAATCATGCGATTTGTGCTCAGGTTGTTAAAATGTATTATCTGGGGGAGGCAATTTCATTACTTGACAGATGATTCTCCGAAGTACGAGGATAAGACCTCTCTTGCATGGAATAGTATGGAATCTCATATCAGTAGCACTTTGATTTTCTTAAAGTCTGGCAAACAAGTTTGGCGTAAGGCTCGGGAGATGTATTCAGGTGCTAATAATCTCCGTCGGATATATGATCTTCATCACTTTTTCTTTTCTATATGCCACGGTACTTCATCTTTGGAGGATTATCATGCTCAGTTTTGTGGGTACTTTATCTTCGGAGGAATATTATGCTCAGTTTCCTGGTCTTTGTAAGGAGCTGCCTTTGTAAGGAGCTCAATATTTGTGAACCAATTTCTTCTGACATCCAGGCTATGCAACGTCAGCAGGAGAGTATGCAAGTTGCTCGGTTTCTATCTGGGGTGTCATCCTCTTATGACTCTGTTGGTCATCAACTTCTGGGGTCTCAAGAGCTACCTTCTCTCAATGAGGTCTTTAGTCGACTTCGCCAGTCCTCTGTCTCTATGTTTGGGCCATCTGCTGACCCTATATTATCTTCCATTGTTTCTGGTGGTTTTAGATCTAGCCATGGCCGTGGACGCTGACGCGGACGAGATTCTGGATTCGATAGTTGTGGTCGTGATTCTGGGTTCAATGGTCGTGGTTTTGGTCGTTGTTTTGGTGGTTGTGATTCTGGGTTCAGTGATTGTGGTTCTAGTTGTGGTTTTGGTGGTTCTGGTTATGGTCGCCTGTCAGGGGGAGGTGGTTCCGGTTGTGGTCGTGGCCATAGTACCCGATTGTGTACTCACTGTGGAGGTACAAATCATACAGTGGAATATTGTTATGACCTTTATTGTTTTCCCAAACTCATCAGGTTGCTACTTCTAAGGTTATTGTGCCATCCACTCATTCTGCTGATCATCCCATGACTATTTATGATGAGGAATACCAACGTTTTGTGTGACTTCAATAGTCATCTGCAGGCTCTTTCTCCACTGCTACACTTGCTCAGACAAGTTCCTCTATTGCTTGCATTGTGACTTCCTTTACTTTTAGTCCTTGGGTTACTAATTCTGGTGCTACTAATCATTTGGCTAGTACTTCTACTGCCTTTTCTAGTCGCTAGTCTCTTGGTAAACCATCTCGCTTTACCATAGAGATGGTTCAACCATTGAGATTACTGGTTTGAGTTCTGTTCGTGTCACTTCCTCCATTACTTTGGATTCTGTCTTCCATGTTCCTCGTTTATCATTCAATTTTATGTTTGTTGATAAACTCACAAAGTCCTTAGATTGCTCCGTCACATTTTTCCCTCAGGGTTGTGTGTTTCAGGATCTCGAGACAGGGAGGAAGATTGGCGGCGGTGCTGAGAGAGGTGGCCTATATTAGTTTGCCGATGATGTGCATCGACTGTCTGTTGCCCTTACATCATTAGACTCGCCATATCAACATCATTGTCGTCACGGTCATCACTCTTTTTAGACTTTGAAACAACTAGTACCCTCATGCACTCGTGTTGATGTTTTGCCATGTTTGAAATTTGTGAGTTTAGTCAATACCGTCGAGTGTCATTTTATCCAAGGGTTGAGCGCCATGTGTCACGTCCTTTTTAGTTAGTACATTAAGATATTTGGGGACCAATGTGTGTTCCCAATATTTTTGGCTTTCAGTATTATCTTATTTTTGTCGACGATTTCTCTCGTGTTACATATCTTTATCTTATGAAAGAACGATTAGAGTTGTCTTCCGTCAAGTCTTTTTAGATGGAAATAAAAACTCAATTCAATACGTGTATTAGTCTATTTCGGTCAGATAATGCACGTGAATATTTTCATAATACTCTCTCGTTTCTTTAATGATCATGGTATTATTCACCAATCCTCTTGCGCTCGGACTCCACAACAAAATGGGGTTGCCAAACGCAAGATTCGGCATTTATCAAAGGTTATGCAGGCAACGTTATTTCAAATGCAGGTTCCTAAGTCTTACTGGAGTGATGCTATTCTTACAACCTGTTACTTGATAAACCGTATCCCCTCTACCGTTCTTGGTGGTAAGATACCCCATACGGTCCTGTTTCACATGTTATGTTCATGCTTTTGATCCTGATAAGAGCAAACTTTATCCCTAGTCCATCCGATGTATTTTTCTTGGTTAATCGCGTACTCAGAAAGGGTATAAATGTTACTCACCCTCTCTCCAACGTCATGACATCATTTGTCTGTGCTGATGTCACATTTAATGAGTCCTTGCCTTTTTATTTGGGTACACCAACTCCCATTGAGGATGAGTCTGGTTTTCATGTGGAAGTTCCTTATGTCCCGTCTATGAAACCCTTGCAGGTGTACGTTCGTCGGCCCAAAGTACCACTAGCTTCCCCAGTGCCTGGCACAGTACCTCCTCTGTCCCAGATCTGGTAGTTTCTCCTTCGTTATATGATCTTGATCTTCCTATAGCTCACCGTAAAGGTACTCGTCCTTGCACTTCTCATCCCATTTCTCACCATGTCTCTTATGATCACCTGTCTCCTTCTCATCGTGCTTTCGTCAATTTTTTCTACATACGTTCCTAACACTGTACAGAAGGCAATTTATTTGTCCGAGTGGCGGATAGCAACAGAGGGAGTTGGTTTCACTTCCGCCAGGGAAGTCTTACTGTTGGTTGTCGGTGGGTAGGTTCAACGTACGCCTTGTGGCCAAAGGCTATACATAGACATATGGGGTTGATTATGCCGAGACTTTTTTGCCAGTTCCAAGATTAACTCCGACAAACTTGGTTGACCCTTGTTTCAATTGGATGCCAAGAATGCTTTCTTACACAGTTATCTACTCGAGGAGATATATATGGAGTAACCTCCTAAGTTTGTTGCTCAAGGGAGCATTTTCAGGTGTGTCGTCTTCGCAAGGCTCTCTATGGTCCACAACAATCACCTTGAGCTTGATTTGGTAGGTTCAGTGATGCTGTATTAAAATTTGGTATGCGTCGATCTCACTCTGATCACTCTGTCTTTTAGAGGAAGTACTATGCATTGGATATTCTCTATGTAGCACGGACACGGCAATTCTGAAAAAAGGGACACGGACGCGGCATATATATATATATATATACCGCAAGCTTCCAGTCAGGGATCCCTGACTAGAGGTTTTTGGGTGTTTGGAAGGTTTTAAAAATTGTTTTTGCAAAATCCGAACCGTCCAATGTGTTTAAAACGTGTTTTTAAGGGTCCCCGCAAGAAATCATCAAAAAAATTTACCGGGAAGACCTTGAGCCGAGCAGTTTTCCACAAATGTGAAAAATTGTTTGGATCAAGCCCTTCCCGGTATTTTTTTTTTTTATTATGATTTCTCGCAGGGGCCCTTAAAAACACATTGGACGGTTCGGATCATAAAAAAAATATCGGGAACGTGGAGTTCCGGAGTCCGGACTAGAAGCTTGCCCATATATATATATACGAAATCTTTCCCATCAGGATTCCCTGATGGGCTTCCCATCAGGGACTCCTATTTCCCGATAAAATTTTCACGATTCGAACCGTCCAATGTGTTTAAAAGTTGTTTTTAAGGGTCCCCGTGAAAAATCAGTAAAAAAAAATACTGGGAAGGGCTTGATCCGATCAGTTTTCGATAAAAACTGTATATATGCATTTTTATCGAAAAATGATCCGATCAAGCCCTTCCCGGTATTTTTTTTCACTGATTTTTCACGGGGACCCTTAAAAACACCTTTTAAACACATTGGACGGTTCGGATTGTGAAAATTTGATCAGGAAATAGGAGAATTGGAGGGCTCCCTGATGGGAAGTCCATCAGGGAGTCCTGATGGGAAAAAAATAAAAAAAAAAATGATTTTTTTTGTGTTGCAAATTATTTTTGGAAAATCCGAGCCGTCCAATGTGTTCAGAAGGTGTTTTCAAGGGTCCACGCGGGAAATCTTCAAAAAAAAAAACGGGAAGGGCTTGATCCAAGCAGTTTTCGCAAAAACTGTAAATATAAAGTTTTTGCGAAAACTGCTTGGATCAAGCCCTTCCCGTTTTTTTTTTTTTGAAGATTTCACGCGTGGACTCTTAAAAACACATTGGACGGATCGGACCGTCAAAAAAATGTTTGGATCATGGAGGTCTGGAAACGGGAGGTCCGGATTATAAGGACTCCCTTATATGAGTCCCGATCTAGTCCGGGACTCATAGTTCCGGACCAATTTTCATGATCCGAACCGTCCAGTGTGTTTAAAACGTGTTTTCAAGGGTCTCCGCGAGATATCATCCAAAACAAATACCGGGAATGGCTTGATCTAAGCAGTTTTTCATAAAACTGTATATGTACAATTTTTGTGAAAAACTGCTCGGATCAAGCCCTTCCCGGTGAAACACGTTTTAAACACATTGGACGATTCGGATTATGCAAAAACAATTTTTAAAACTTTCAAAACACCAAAAAACCTTCAATCTGGGATCCTTGACTGGATCACCGGTGTATATATATATATGGGGCCGGTTCAAGAGACACCCATTTTGCACTCCCATTTTGACACTCCATCTCATCCCTTAAAATCAAGGGCTTAGATTAAAACTTTAAAATTCAACCCCTCTCTCACGTGCTCTCTCTCTCTCTCTCTCACGGACTCCCCAGCACCACCGTTCTAATAACAGCTGCTCCATCTCCTCTTCTCTAGTCAACCCAAGAAGCCTCCATGTAGACACCTTATGCTATTTTCCGTAGAAAATTTTGTTCTATTCCTCAGAAAATTCCATATTTCTCGACCATACAACAAAACCGTAGTTGATTTGTGTAATCTGTATTTCTGGCAAGCAAGGTGAGAAATTTCACGGGCTCTGATTTCTGATTGTCCATAGATGGGTTCTGATTTCTGATTGTCGGTAGATGGGTTTATGATTGGCGGTAAAAACATATTTGGCTTCACAAAGTGTTCATTCCAATCTTACCCATAACAATTGTTGATTCAATTTTCGAAATTGTAGAAAGGAAGAATAAAATGTTGATTTACCAAACTATAATCGAATCTCCAATATCTAGAACTAAATCAGACTTAACTGGTTTTTAACAAAAATTGAACAATTATATTGGAGCCGAGGGCCTCCAAAGTAGCTGGAACTGGTGATTTTGAATCGGCAGCTATGGGAGGAGAGGTGAGTCGGCGTCCGTAGGAGGCGAGGTGAGGCGGCAGTGGGAGACGACATGAAGCTGCAACGGTGGAGGCGAGATGAAGCGGCAGTGGTTGGTGAGGAGAGGCTACAGGAGAGAGAAACCACGTGAGAGAGGGGTTGGAGTTTTAAAGTTTTAATCTCAGCCCTTGATTTGAAGGGCTGAGATGGAGTGTCAAAATAAGAGTGCAAAATGGGTGTCTCTTGAACCGGCCCCTATATATATACAAAAAACTTCCAATCCAAACTCCCGGATTTTATTTCGTCCGGACCTCCACCTTCCAAATTTTTTTTTGAAAATCCGAACCGTTAGATGTCTTTAAAACGTGATTTTAAGGTCCAACGCGAAGATTTGGCAAAAAAAAATACCCGGAAGGGCTTGAT
>CAWLAL010000307.1:0-11932 GCA_963854785.1 Vaccinium vitis-idaea | reverse complement strand
AGTATTTTAATAGTTGATATGTAACATAAATACTATTGTTGGAGTGTTAAAAGACGTAAGTAGGTAAATCACTGTTCATAATAATATTTTTGGCTCAAGATTTGCTGAGACTTGTTGGGGATGCTCTTAGTGCAATGAATATTTGTAATAGTGCTGCACAAAATAAAAAAATTCGCCATATAATTCTTTACAAATATTCATTGTAATAGTGCTGCACAAAATAAAAAAATTCGCCATATATCCTGGCTGGTTCGAGATCCCTCATTTTCACTTACGGTTGCTAATCGTGTTTTAATCTACAAATAATTAAGCTTTTTTTTATCGGCAAATAAAATTTTATTAAAGAAACTCGATAACGGGTACAAATAATTAAGCTTTAAGTAGATAAATTACGTATGGATCTGGCTCAGCTAGCTTTGATTTGATATTGCTTCAAAGTTCTTTTAAAAAAGACATTAACCACACCCAAAAAAAAACTTTCCCAAGCAGAGCCTGGTTTGGTTTCAATGACGAACGTGCTATATACCTTTGGTCAAATTCCCTACTAGTATACGTTCAAATTGAGTCTCCGGAAATTACTCAAAATGCGCGTAAATTGACCGGAACAATCCTACGCATTTGACACGTTATGTGCTAAATGGAGTAATTGGTTTTTGGGGTTTTTTTTTTTTTTTTTTTTTGGGGGGGGGGGGGGGGGGGGGGGGTTTGGGGTTTATGTACAACGAATTTGTCATTACTTCCGAATTATATACAGCAAAGCCATGATTCATGAAGGTCAGGTAAGCAATGACGCTATAATACTACATTTTGAACGGTGAGAGAGAAAAAATCAAAGAAGAAAAAAACTTCAAGAAATTTTTTTGTAAAATGACCATTTCTTTCCTTTTAGTTCTATAGAGAAAGAGAAACACATGCAGGGGTGGCTCCAGGATTTCAGTTTAACGGTTGACAAAGATGATTAGAAAATTTTGTATACAAAACTTTATACTCATGACGTAAAACTATTTATTTTGGTTGAATTTTTTTTTTTTTTTTTTTTTTTGGGGGGGGTGGTCTTTATTGTCTACATACTCTCAAATATAAGTGAATTTTCATATATTTTGGCTTCAATACGAATGGTTCAATGCAGAAAATATTGAATTCGGGAAAAAATTAGTAACGGAAATATAAAATATAAAATTCAACTGTATTTCTTGAACCCAGTGAGTTTACTTGAACTCCTCAAACAATGGTAAAAGCTACCACTGAAAATAAGGGGAGAACATTCTTTACAATGGTAAAAGGTAGAACATGGACACATGGCGTAATGCAATCGATTTAGAGGAAACTTTGATTTACACCGCCGGTGTAAATAATGTTTTCTCGAAAATAAGTACGAGAAGTAAATAACATTCCCATTTTTGGCCGTTTGAAAAAATTGGATAAAATATTTTTTAAAAAGTACCTGGAAAACTTTTCCTGTTATATTTGGGGTAATTACGCACGCTAGTGTGTGTTATTAGAGTTTTTTTTTTTATTATTATTATTTGGAAAGGAGACCTTTGCGGCAAAAATTCAAAGAAAATCACCAATAAGTTTCTCCCATATGGCTGAAAAATGAATCAAATTGTTCGAATTCGAACTCGTGTTTGACCCATTAAAAGTTAATTTGAGATCCATTTTTTTATCCATTTGTTACATATATTAAACAAACTTGAACAACTTATTAACCAAGTTACTACTCTGGTTGTTCAGTTTATGATGTTACAAAAAAATTCAAATTAATCGAGATTGCCCTGACTAAAAATTAACTCACCTGAGAAACAAACTAAACTCAAACATACTATTAAATCTCTTTAAATTTTTAAATCAAACGTTCATAATTCATTTCTTGGCTCGTTTGGCTCCGTGTAACACCGCAACTGTAACGCCCCGATTTTCGGACACGTTAATTAAAACAGAGATCTAAAAAGATTCATTTAATAATAGGGTTTTCTTAATAAGCAACGGAATAACATAAATAGAAAAGTACTTTAGTCTGATACAATAAGAAACAGTACTTGTCGGAAAGTTAAATTACATTTGTCCAACACAAAAGTAAGGCGATTACAGAGCCTTCTACAGTTCTAGGTTGAGGTCTCACTCCCCATAAGTTCCCTGATTGGTTGCAGGGTCTTGATACTTGTTGCAATGTCCTCTTCCCTCTTCGGTACCTGGCATGAAACGCCAGGGCACACAGCACCATGAGTTTTGACACTCAGGCTTAGTTTTGCAAAAGATTTTATCAACTCATTTGCTAAAATCAACCATGATTTTAGCAAATGAGTTGAGTTGCTAAAATCATGAAAATTTCAAATCACAAAATTAAGTAGTTCCGTTTTTCGTTTTTCGATTTTTTTGGCACCAAATTAAAGTACTCCTCGTGTACTTTAATACGGTGTAAAAAATTCAAAAAACGATACACGGAAACACTTAATTTTTTGATTTGAAATACCATGATTTTAGCACCTGCTGAACTCATTTGCTAAAATCATGGTGATTTTAGCAACTGGGTTGCTAAAATCATTTGGAAAACTATGCCTCAGTAGCTAACTCCTACCTACTAACCCTTACATTACAATTCATCAACAGTTCATATCAAGGAGTGCATAAATAAGTAACAAGCATCTGATTTCCTTATCTTCTTTTTAACTTAAGTGTTCTCATAGATTCTAAACCCTAGGAACGTCTTTCTAATTCAAAACTGATATACACAATTCCTAGTGGACTTTTCGGCTGGCGAGGCTCTGGTTCCGCTGACCCAATAATTGGGACTTTTCGGTTGACCAGGCTTTGGCTCCACTGACCACGACTTAATTCCTGGTGGACTTTTTGGCTGGCGATGCTCTGGTTCCGTGGACCCGATAATTGGGACCTTTCGGCTGACCAGGTTTTGGCTCTGCTGACCACACATTCTCTTTACTTTCCGGTTTCCTTTAACTTAGAAACGCCTATGTGATCTATTACGTAAGTACCAACCCGGGAACCTATTTGTCCAATCTAACAATTCAATAATTTTATGGAAATGTAACACAACAAGCAAAGCAAAGCGATAACGATATTCGATGGTGCATCTGTTCACAAAATAATCCACAATGTCCATATCACTCATCGGACGTTTACCCATAAAACCATAATTCATAAGTAATCGGAATTTGAGGAAAAAACGGTTTAAAAGTATTTTAGTCTATACTCTTTCTTTATCTACCAGTAGAGTATACAATTACAAGTCTTAGTTTCTTACTAGAAAACTTTCCAGTACTTACTTTATCAATCTAGTACGTAAAAATTAAATAAATGGGTTTTTTTTTTCTTTAATATAACATACATAAATAAAAATGGTTAGAGTACTTAATAGAATCACAAATCCTACATTATACTTACTGGGCTATGAAGTACATAAAAGTAATTAGCCAAGTTTCGAACTCGATTTTGATATCGGTTTATAAAGTTACCTGACAAATTAATATATAAAGTCTATGAGATAAATCTCCTACCTAACTAATAATCCCATGTTCAAGTTAAACATGCTAATGAAAAATTAGGAAAAAGCTACAATACACACCCCTGCAAAAGGTACCAATTTCTGCAAAAGTTACGAATTTTTTGCAAAAGTTACGAATTTTTTGTAAAAGTTACGACTTTTTTTTTATAAAAGTTATGAGACACACCAAAATGTTACTAATCATAGAAAATGTTACGAATCATATTGTTGAAAAGTTACGAAAAACTAAAAAATGTTACAATTGCCGATGAGGTGTCACAATCTGGGCCATACAATAGGTGCATATCGTACACCCAAATAAGAGGTGTGTATTGTAGCCATTTCCATGAAATTAACATTACATTAGCTAACAAATTAAGCATACATGTGTTCAAATCTACCAACTTTAAAGCAACGTGTTCACAGCTAAACTTTCCTATCATGCACATCATAACTTCCTGGACATAGCAAAATTTTCGGTTCATTATCATGACTTCGGCCCATAATGTAAAAGATTGCATCCGTAAGGTTTCGTTTCATTCGGGCTCCTCGCAAGCCCTAATACAAAGTCAAAGTATACTAAATATACTTAGGGTTTGGGAGTAAGAGGTTTCTACCTTTGATCCGGACGAAAAGCTCGGTGGTGGAATCCGGTAGAGTTTTGGTTGACGAAGAAAATTTCAATTTCAAACAGAAACTTTGAGCTGTGCTACCGGGTTCAAACCTCAACCGTTTCACGTCATTCTTGTATCTAAAACGAAGCTCTCGAAGTGCTCTACAATCTTCGTGAAGGAATCTAAACCCGAAATCCACTTTAACAAGGAGAAAGATGGCGATTTGTGAAAGGTCAGTGAGCTGTCTGGAAAATTTACCCGAGATTTTTACTGAACTTTAGATGGCTATATCTCACTCAAAACTCAACCGATTTTGGTGATTCTTGTGTCGAAATTGAAGTTCTAGACGCCCTCTAAAACTTCTACGAAGAAACCTAATCCTAAAAACGAATGTAACGTTGAGTAAAGTGGCTGTAAAAATGGGTACGTGATATGGATGAAAATGAAAATGGGGAGGGTGTCTTCTTCCTTTTTCTTTTCTTCTTTTCCTAGGCTCTCTCTCGCGGTCTCTCTCTCTTTCTCACATAGAATTCACGGGGAAGGAGAATGGGTGGTAGTATTATAGAGAAGAATGGGATGGAGTGAAGTGTAATGGTGGTGTAAACCATATGAACGCTGCTATGGGAACCGACCACCATGCACCGACGCCGTTGGTGCATGGTGGTCGGTTCCCATATCTTTTGGGAACGATGAACAGCTCGGATCGATCGTTTGGGGCCCACAACGGCGGCACCGACGCCGTCGGTACGCCGTTGGTGCATGGTGGTCGGTTCCCATATCTTTTCCGAAACCATATGGGGGTGTAAGGGATTGATGGGAGAGTGATGTGAGTGGGTAATGGCAGAAAGAGGAGGGAGGAGAGGTCTAATTTTTAGACTTTGGGGTGGTGTGTGGTGTTGGTTTTGGTGGGTGAAAGAGTGGAGAGTGGGGAGGAGAGAGAGGGAGTTGGTAGAATGCATAAATATGCATATATGTATTGTGTATATGTTTATATGCTTATACATAATACGCATATATGCGAGTAAACGAAATCAACTTAAACCACATAATACGCGTTTATGCGCATGAACGAAATATTTCAAAACCATTAAAATTCATGAAAGCCACGAATATAATGAAAACAAAAATTAAGAACAAAGCATTACTGCTAGAGAATTATGTGACCTAGATCGCAACCCTCGAGTCTTTGACCGCCACGGACCCACAACTAACCAACTGCATAAGAACCCGTGACGCCTTCATTCTCCCACTATGATGCTCTTTACTACCCGTCCGATCTCGAATCTCACCAGAAACATCAACGGCTCTAGATCCACTCACACCCCCAAGAAAAACCTCCGAGCTAGAAATCGAAGACGGCGTCGTCTCTCCCCTGCTCAACTCCGTAGTCGTCTCTACGCACTCTTCACCTCCCCTTCTCAGTCTCCGATCATCGCCGGTTTGCGTCGAAGCGTCAGAGGCGGCGGACTTTACGGCGAGTTCACCGCTGTAGACTCTGTACTCTTGCGATTCGTCGAACGAACCCCACGACCGATTTCTTCTCTTGATTATCGCCGGAAAATTGCTATTGTCGCCGGAGAATTTTGTTTCCGCTACGATTCCCGATGGTCCCGTTTTGATAGGGTACCTGAAGCTTAAAGAGCTCCGGAGAAGCTCCGATCCTTTGAGGATGTATTCGGTTCCTTGCGTCGGAGGTATTAAGTCGTTCTCTGATAAATCATGCCACACGAATCCGTTTCTGTAGCTCCTGAATTCACCAATCAAATTTTGTACTATTATAGTCTCTTTACTGCATCGTTAGAGTTATGCAAGAACAAGAAAAGCATTAATCTTTTCAAAGAAACTGAACAAACACAGAACAGAAGATGAATTAAGATATAAATGGTTAGAAATGTGTATAATTCAACAGAAAGGGGGAAAAAAAACAGAAAATTGACAAGGATTACAACGGGTTCCTGAAATTTAAAAGGAAACCCGCGCAAACCCGTACTGCAGTTAGCAGTTCCATCTCACCTCAGTCGCCTATCTCGACAATCAATGATTCGTACTTGTTTAAACTATAACCGGTCTGATTTTTCTAACAATTCTGGACGGTTCAAGATACTTTTGGACGGAAATGTCGCCCTTTATTGAGTTAAGAGGAGATAGACCATTACACTTCTTTTTTTTTTTTTTTGGTAAATCGGAAATATAACCATTACACTTCTGTCTATTATGCTTCTGCAGTTAGTACAAGATCATGAAATAAAATTCAATTGGAATTGGAATTGGAATTGGAGTAAAAAGGGGTCATTTACCAAACTAAAAGCATTTTTATTTTGGACTTGTAATTTGAGTACACAAATGTTTTGTAAGTCTAATTTTAACCAAGTTTTAGGTGCCTAAACAATGGCTTCATGGGCTTGTAAATTGTAATGGCTTCATTCTATATAAGTTCAGGAACAGCCTTGTCGAATCTCACAGTTTTCATGTATAATTGGCTGCAAAACTTCATGATACGGGCCTCCAAAACTGCTGTAACTTCAAGAAAACTCGCAACAATTGTAGAACATTAAAGGGATGGATTGTTGAACAAACAAATCAAAATTCTTTTTGGGTACTAATTAGAATTTGCAACTGAAACCCGTCAAGCTTGATTCACAAATGTGGGGATTACTTTGGCAATTGTTCGAACACCTTAAGTGCAATACGTTCAACAATTCCCAATTCAAATCAGAACAATTCCCAATTCAAATCAGAGTGCTCTAACTATACCCATCATAAAAATAAACACTTCAGAACTTCAGATTCACAGGAGAACTCTTACGGGTACACAGGGTTTGTAAACGTCCGACACTCAGATACGCACTGCAGGGTGCACTATGGGATTTCCGATTCCGAATAAATAACTAGAGGAAGAGGCATAAATAAATGAAAAACAGCCGAAGCCAAGTTACCAATTAAAAGAAAAACATCCACAAAAAAAATACTAAAAAAATATTCCTCTTTTTTCCAGGTGACCTAAAAGAATTCAGAATTTACCTCTTTGAAGACCACGAATACATGTTCGCCATGCCTTTACCTCTGAGAAAGTCTAATCTGTTTATCACATCTGAAAAATAGAGAACTCAAAAATTATTTGAAGTCTTACACTTCACACACACACACACACAAACAAAAATAAATCTGACATACATTTATTGGTCCGGATCGTCTCCCATCCAACATTTGGACTGGACAAGACCGTCTTCATCTACACTTAGTAAAATCAATGGTTCGAATTTGCTAATCAACCGTAATCGTTTGATTAGCAAATCCAAACTACTGATTGCAGCAAATAGACAATGTAAATGAGAACTGTCTCTTTCGAGATGATTCATTTCCTACATTTATGTGTGGTAGATATGGTAATATTACCTGTGAGATAGAGTCCGTGGGAAGAAGAGAGAGGAACCTCCATGAAATGGGGATGATCGAGGTGGCCATTTCTGGAGATGTAGTAAAGAACAGAGACAGACTTAAGCTTTTTGTTGCTCCTGAAATTGTTCTCAGTTGGAATCTTGGGTTTCTCAGGGCTAATCTCCATTTCTTGCCATTTCTTTGGGATTAAATACTCTGTGCTTGTTCTTGAATTCATAGCCATAGCCTAACCCTAATAAGAGAAATGCAACTCAACAATGGAAGAAGAGAAGAATACAGAGTCACAGTTATAGAGATTTGGACTCAGAGGGTTTGCCGTGTTGGGAACGTGCAAGACAAGTATAGAAAATTGGATTGGTGAAAACGAAACACCCAAGTGGAAAAAGTGGTGATATATTTATAGTGACACGAGTGTTCTCGAGGATGTCCGGGTAACTTACTACGCATATCTTGGTAATTCACAGAGAATAAGTAGACCCGCAACAATGATACCACTTCAAGATTTTTCGAATTTAAGATTCGAATGTAGCAAATCTCTAAATCTCAAACCCTGACCCGGCAATGTTGAATTTTTGTAGGAGTCGGTAAGTTCAATTTATTCAACCGAGTTCAAAAAATTACAGTAACTAACTGAGCACACATCAAACTCATTTGTTTGACAGACAAATAGTCGGTGTATCAGTGACAAACAATTAAGTGGTACTGACTTGTACAAGGTCTCAACTGAGACCGTCCTCATTCCCCCAACTTCTATCCAGTTTCAAAGTATGAACTTTAAGTGTGTAATTTCAAGCAAAAGCCCGGGCACATTCTAAAGATTCGGAAAAAAAATATGGGTGTCGCGTGGTTGTGCCCGAGTACCCATTCCGATTGTCCAAAAGTGTTTTGAACAGTCCAGATTACTTCCTTCTCTCTCCTCCCTCTCATCTTTTTCTCTTTAAAACCCTGACACTCCAAAAATGTTTTGGATAGTCGAGATGGGTACTCGGGCATGCCAGGTACAAATTGCTCAAAGATTCGGCTCATACCCATCTAATGCTTAGAATTTTTTTATTTATATATATATAACAGTGTGTCCGAGCCAACTTATGCGCACCAATCTTGAGGAACCGACTCCGGACACGGGGTTGCTGAAATCTGGGCCGTTATCGCTCGTGCAAAATGAAATATGGGCCGTCCATCTGAGCAACGGACGGCTCGGATGGTGCACAGCAACTGCTATGCGGGGGCTGCACAGCAGCAACCCCAAATCCACCGACTCCACTGTCCACCATCCACTATCTAATGCTTAAAAATGGAAACATTCGATTCATTAGGCATGACAATGGGGACAGCTCAGGGCTAGAGACTACTATCCAAGTTCCCGATTCCCGACCTCGGAGAGAAGCAATTTTGGATTTAAAAAGGGGGGAAGATGACCGAAGAATTGGTGAAATAGGTGGCGGGTAGATTCAGTTAACTAGCGCGGAGATGCGGTAGACATGAGCTAACCAACAAAACTAATTCCTCAATCTCTGCGCAAATCCAGTGCCCATTGACATCATTTTCTTTGGTCTTTTTTACTTGGACCAAGTCTCACAAGTTGAAGTCAAGTACAAGGAGGAAAAATAGTTCATAATTATGGAGAAGAATTTGCTACCCTCTCGGTGCATTCGGGCCGTTCAACATTGTAACAGGCGATCCGGATCAAAAGTATCGTCCAAATTTTATTTTAAAAAAAAAAAAAAAAGAAAACAAAAAGTGCATTTCAATCCGGACTGTCGGATGCATATTTAGACGGTCCGAATGCATTGAGAGAGTACTACGTCACCCATATCCTATTTGCACCAAAAAAAATTCTCATAATTATGTGACACTTTTCCGAGGTCATTATGACATTCGGGCAGCCAAATAAGGATAAAAAAAGAAAAAGGATGATTTTATAAGGTTGAAAAGTCATCAAATTTAAAGGAAATGTAGGGGCCACAAACATTTTTCTCAAAATGCTTTTGGGTGTGATTTGATAGCTCACGGACCAAAGTGAAGTGTGGACAAAATTCTATGTTCTCCATTTTCAAAGTGAGAGTCAGTCTGGTTGAAATTGTCAATGTTTCTGCATCTAAAACTGGGATTCACGACCAAAAAGTCACATTCTAACTTTCAAATTCCCCAGGTAGAATCTGTATGCAAATAGCTGTCCAACTCTTATCAACTAGGAGTATTTTGGAGTCAGTTTTTGTATGAGTATTTGCAATAGTTTTAAGTGGGACTTCAGTTGCTGGAAAGTGGGTGTTTGGTCCCTCAAGATTAGTTTAAGTGTGTAGGGGATCGATCGAACAACACCCAGCGCACGCAAGCACTTCAAAATCGAGCACACAAATACACAATTAAACACAAAAAAAATTACGTGGTTCAGCTTCAAATGTCTACCTCCACTGGAGTTTCACTACAATGAATAATAGATTTACAGTGAGGAGAAATACTCTCACACTTAACTCTCTCTAATTACTCACCATTTTTTCTCACTCTCTGGATTTTTTTTTCTTTGCTATCCACGCACAGAGTCAGACCAGATTCAATCAGGTATACCTGATGGGATTTCCACCAGGGACTCCTACAATTCTTCAATTTTTTGATCAATTTTTCATGATTCGAACCGTCCAATGTGTTTAAAACGTGTTTTCAAGAGTTCTCGCTAGAAATCATCACAAAAAAAAAATACCAGGAAAGGGCTACAATTTTATCAAAAATTGATCGGATCAAGCCCCTTCCTGGTAATTTTTTTTTCATTGATTTCTTGTAAAAACCCTTAAAAACACGTTTTAAGCACATTAGACGGTTTGGATCATGAAAATTTGATCAGAAAATAGGAGTCCCTAATGAGAACCCCATCAAGTATACCTGATTGGATAATTGCTGCACATAGAGTGCATACACCTTTTACATTTGTATATTCCTCTTGGCACCTTCTATAATATACAAGAAAACAACACAACACATGGACACCATTTGACACACGAGGAATCTACCTAACAAAGTTTGCATATACTGGTCTGGACACCTAGTCAGAGGCGGCTCCACCTTGAGCCGAGGGTGGTCGCCCGAACACCCTGGATTTTTTTATTTATTTAGAAATACATGTAAAAAAAATTTATTTTCAATATTTTTGTCATTTTGAACACCCTAAAAAAAATGTTTGAACACCCTAACCAATATATTTGAACCATTTTGAACACCCTACCTAAAATGTTTGAACACCCAATCTCAAAAAGTGACTTCTTCCCACGAGACTCACACACTCTTTTACCATTTCGTTTCTTTCCCCCCACCTTGCCACCGTTTCTTTCTTCAATTCCCCTCTTCCCCCTGGATTTCTTCTCCTCTCTCTCTGTGAAGAATTGATTCGTTGATCAGTCAACACACACACATCGACTTTATTACCTTAATTCTTTGTGGTCACCCCCAGATCCTCCTAAACATTTTGGAACTATTCTATTTTGGTACTTCATTGGAGTATGAAAATAGTCTAATTACTCCGGTCCTCTAAATGGCTCAATTTTGAATCTAACCCCATCTCAACTGCTAAAATTGTAGAGAACATTCACCAATATTTATCTACTCTAACTCATCCTCCTAACATTATGGGATGTCCGTGTAATTTTCCGTCAGTTTAATCCCAATTGGTTCAAAGAGTACAAAAATTGGTTGAAATACAGTAAAGGATGCAACATTTTGTCTACGTTGTTATTTTTTCATCTTGATTTCAGTAAGCAAGCGAGAGGTGATGCTTTTGTCATAGATGGTTTTAAACTTTGTAATAGGAAGTAGAAGTTGCAATCTCATGTGGGAGGCAACAATAGTGCTCATAACCAAGTTGTGAAGGGTTATGAAGATCTTTCATTCTTGAAATTCTGAGCAATTGAATGGGAGATCAGTGGATAAACGATTGCATGATTACTTATATGGAGAGTGATGCATTTGATACTGATGCTATTATGGAATGGTTTCGAAATATGAAAAGTCGTTGAGGAAAAATTCTAATATACTAAATATTTTTCTTTTTTTTGGTGGCATTTTTTATATTAGAAGTTTTTTTTTTTTTGCATATGCACAGTTATTATTTCTAGAGGACCGTAGTAGAATTTCTGAACACCCTCAACAGAAATCCTGGAGCCGCCACTGCACCTAGTTATAAAAAGATTTGCCAAATAGGTGGAATCGAGGGTTGGAGACTACTGTGAAGTGTGAACCCCATGTCTCTATCTTTTCCGAGTCTTGTAGAACAGACAGCTTATAAGGAGTAGTTATCAAGATCCCGATCAAAGATTAGGTAACCAATTACTCATATAACAGAAGTTACTACCACACTTTTCATTAGCAAATTTTATTCAAACTTTTTAACACCACGTTGAAGAATAGGATAGGCTTATCTCCAGTT
>CAWLAL010000306.1:0-34615 GCA_963854785.1 Vaccinium vitis-idaea | reverse complement strand
CTTTTTTTTTTTGTGTTTTGTCCTATCTAAGCACTTTAATGTGTTTCAATTCCCAAAAAAACCCCACACGCACAATAAAAATAACTTTAGTTTTACACATTTATTTTTTATAAAAATTATGTATTTGAAATCTACTCGATGAGATCTTTCTAACAAGATCCATTGTGAATATGAAATTTTAAACGTGTAAAAAAAATAAATTTATACCCATTCATTAAGAATCCATATCCCTTCCAAATAATTTACATCCCCAAAAATAAAAAAACTCACATCTTTCAAATGCAAAATTCACATATCATAACTCACTATGCAAATAACTTACACACCAAAAAAAAAAAAAGAATTCACATACCTGAATTGCAGAATTCACACATCATAAGTCACTCTCCAAAATACAAAATTCACTCCCAAAAAAGAAAGTGTGCTATTAAGGATGTGAATTGTTGCAGGGGTGTTAATTGTGTGTTATTGAGGGCGTAAATTGTGAGCTATTTTGGTCATGTGAATTGTTGCATGAGTGTGAATTGTGTGCATTTGTGTGTTGTGAATTATTTAGAAATGGTGTGAATTCAACATTAAGGGGTGTGAATTTTTCTTTTTTTGTTTGGGGTGTAAATTGCGTATTTTGGAGACTGAGTTATGCTGTGTGTGAATTCTGTATTTAAAGTCTGTGAATTCTTTCATTTTAGAGGGTGAATTGTTTAGAAGGGGTGTAACTTAGTATTAATTAGTGGGTATAAAATAACTTTTTTTACATGTACAAACTTTCATATTCAAATGGGATCTTATTTGAAAGATCTCATCAAGTAGATTCCAAATATATAATTTTTATAAAAAATAGTGTATAATAAAAGTTATTTTATTTTAAAATAAAATATGAGAGAGAGAGAGAGAGAGAGAGAGAGAGAGAGAGAGTAAAGGCATGGATCTCACCTGTCTATTTCTGAAAAGTTGAAGGAAGAGAGAGAGAGAGACAGAAAAGTAATGATGCTGACATCAGAGGGAGAAATCCTCATGCTCGCGAGCGCGTGTAGAAAGGAGTTGGATGGGATGTTGCTGACAATGGGCCTAGATCTACACTACTCGTCAAAATAGGGGCAGCCTGGAAGAACCCTGAAATTCATCTGTTGCCAATTTGGGCCCGACATTATACCAGAATAAAAGAGGGGGTTCTTCCTGGCCGACCCTCTTTTGGGAGGGTATTTCCATCTAGGCCCTGCGTCACACTCTTCCATTCAGGCCCTAGTCTAGTCACGTGCGCGTCAGGAGAATCCCACAGCTAGCTATACTGCTTTTTCCCCATGCTTTTCACGCACGCCTTTTCACCCACACAATTTGTTCTCTCCCTTGTACTTAAAGTTCAACTACCCACGGTACCCACCAGTGAGACACCTCTCTCTCTCTCTCTCTCTCTCTCTCTCTCTCTAGATTTCAAAATAAAATAACTTTTATTATACTCATTCATTTTTTATAAAAATTATATATTTGAAACCTATTCAATGAGATCTTTAAAACAAGATCCACATTGAATATGAAAATATGAACACAATAAAAAAGTTATTTACACCCTTTAATACAAAATCACACCTCCTCCATAATTGTTATTAGGCAGAATTCAAACCCCCTCCAGACAATTCACACTCATCATACAATTCACACCCTCCATAACGGAGAATTCACCGGACTAATTTAAAAAAATACACAATTCACATTCCAAAAATGAAAGAATTCACACACCTCAAAATACAAAATTCACACTCTCCAAAATAAAAAAAAATTCACCCACATCAAATGTAGAATTCACACATTCTCTACACAACTTACACTCTAAAAGAATACACAATTCACACCCCAAAAAGGAAAGAATTCACACCCTTCAAAATGAAAGAATTCACACAGAAAATAATTCACTGCATTTCCGAACAATTCACACCCTTCAAAAATAAAAGAATTCACACACCTCAATTGCAAATTTCACACATCATTTACACAAACTCACTCCCCGAAATGAAACAATCACAGCCTCCAAAAAGAAGAGTCCACACCCAAACCCAAAAAAATCTTTTTTTTATACACATAATTTCATATTCAATATGGGTCATGTTTGGTAGATGTCGCCGAGTACGTTCTAAAAAATTAAATTTTATTTAAAACTAGATATGTAAAACAAAACTTATAAACATTTAAAGTTTTACTAGATAAAAAGGAGAGAGAGAGAGAGAGAGAGAGAGAGAGAGAGAGAGAGAGAGAGAGAGAGAGAGAGAGAGAGAGAGAGAGAGAGAGAGTAGGCTAAGGCTGAGACACGCGTCATAATTGAGAGAAAAGAACGAGAGAGAAAGTGATGGCCTGACGCACATGTCAGCGCGTGTCAGCGTTGTCTGGGTTTCTACGGAATTGAAACTCATTAAAGTGCTTGGATGGAACAAAATCCCCAAAATGGGACCGGCCAGTCATTTCCCGATAAAAGAGTTCCATTATTTTTATAATTAAAGGATGCAAAGAAATTATCAGTGTCTTTCATTGTTTTTATAATTTCTTGAAGATATTTCTACAAAAAAAACAACTCAGGTCTTTCTTCGAAAAGGACATGGTATAGGAGTTAATCATGGTAATAGGACGCAAACTAATTTCTTAATGCCAAGAGAAATCACCTACACATTCCAAAAATGCTCCCCACAAAACCCTATGAAAGTGTCTAAACCCCCAAACCTAATGAAAGTGCTTAAACGTAAACCTTAGGGTACCCTATGAAAGTGCCTAAAACCCTAGCGTACCCTATGAAAGTTCCTAAAACCCTAGCGTACCCTATGAAAATTCCTAAAACCCTAGCGTACCCTATGAAAGTGCCTAAACCACTAAAACCCTATAATTAGAAAGTGCACCCTAATTGCTTAAACCCAAAATACCTAAACCCACAATAACCTACCCCAAAGAGTCTAACCCCTCTAAAATTGTACCCAAAATTGAACACAATCCCAAAATTAAAGAGACGGGCATTAAAAAGCACATAAACATAAAGGGAAAGATTACCTTGAGAAGACGATCTTCACCAACAGTAATATCGATTTCTATGTCAAAGCTTTCTTTTGATTGTTGTATATTTGTGTGTGTGTGTGAGAGAGAGAGAGAGAGAAATTGACGGGGCAGTAGCTGGAAAAGTGAGGCAGGGAGATGTCGCTTTCAGTCGGTCAGCATATTAAAGAAAAGTGAGGAGCAGCCGGCTTTCTTTTTGTACTAATTTTTTTTATCATTAAGGGTATTTTTTGTCTAGTGTTGTCCTTCAACTCTCAAAAATTTCACATCAATGTGTTAGCGGCTTTAAAATAAGTTAGGCTGGACTAAACACCCTTTAAAGCCTCAAACTTGGCCTTTAGGCCAATTTTCTGTTGTTATTGATTACCTTTAAAGTATATATATTTTTAAGGTCATTACCAAGTCAGTTCTTACAACAGTCAATCTAAACCGTTACGATTTTACGTTTTACTGATTCCATCATTGTCACCAAAATAGGAGACCATCGTCTATCAAAGACCACGTGATCGAATGACATTTAATGCACCCCGAGCCCGAGGCATTAAAAAATTACAATGGACCATCTTACCCCCACGCAAGTTTTATTTTGGCAATCAGAACCATCTTTTTTTTAGATATTATGGAGTACATCATTTGTGCCAAAAATAAAGTTAATCGGATATCGGTCTATATTTAATAGGACAAAAAGTATCATTCATAAAAGAAATTGTATTTTGATCAAGGAGCTTTTTAAACAAAATGAACGGCCACAATTGTTAATATAGTTTACTTTATTGAGATCTGTTTCATATTTGTACCGAAGATTATTATGAAATGTATAACATATGCTTAGAAAATACATTTTTGTCACGATAATGTTAACCATATATGGTTAATTTGGGTTTAAAAAAAAAGTTTTTGTTGTGTCGTGCCTCGAGCGGTGCCGACCCACTTCTATGTTGTGCTCGTCTAAGACCGTGCCGTGCCCGTCTAAAACCTTTCTTGTGTCATGTCATGCCACACTTAAACGTGTCGTGCCGTGCCAACCCGGCCCATTTGACAGATCTAGTAAAAAAATTAGAGAACCACCCAAAAGAATCCAGTCTAAGAGACGTAAAAATTTAGGCCGAATGGAGCCAACGAGATTTTTTTTTTTAAGAACGTCAATCTCATTAAATTCAATGGCAGAAGGCTTCGAAATGTCCGAAGATAGGATTCCACAAATATAACAAGAATGAGTTACAACTACCAAAACAAGCATAAGAATAGTACGAACAATCCTTGAGAGGAAAAAAGGAGCTTCACCGTTTTTCTATCAATAAAACTGCATTGTCTCTCCTTTTTTTTTTGATTAAAATTGCATTTTCTCTTCATCATAAAGAAGTCCTCACTGTGTAATTTGTAAAATCAAATGAAGTAAAGAGAAATATGAATTCTCAATTTTAAATGAAAAGTTAGATAATTGGATCAAATACTAATAGTTCCCAATAACAACTTGTGGACGCTCGTTTTTTTTTTCTGTGAAGAAAAGTTAGTTATCCACGGAGTTTTGGTTGTGAAAAAGGGCGATCCGGGAAAATGAAGAAAAATTTAGAGTCGCCACCCGGGGTTTAATTCTTGGAGAATGCTGGGTACCCGAGAAACCGTTTAGAAAAATAATGACTCTGGTGCCGCTGAAAAAGGGTTTGATCTGCGAAAAATAGAGATTTTGGGTTCGGGAGCCAGATTACCCGCGGGGAAGGTTTTGTTCAAAAATGCACCCCGCGTGCCCGGAATTTTCCGGTCTTTACTAAATATTGTGGGATTTTCTTTGAAAATATTTTATTGAAAACTTTAAATCACAAAAACAGTATATCAAAGAATAAGGAGCTAGAAAGAGACAGATAATAATGATGAATCAAAATAACACGTAATCGAGCACATAAACACGAGAAATTTAACTAAGAGGGGTACAAATGCAAGAAACAGAAAGTAGAGGGGGAAGACGTAATTTGACCATCTGGTTTTTCGAGAAAACAGAGTATTGGATTGAGAAAACAGAGTATTGGATTTCAGAAGGACAGAGCATCTACCAGTTACACCATGCGGTGTCAAAATGTACACCGCGCGGTACCACAAAGGTGCCATGCGGTGCCTCTGAGCAGTGCATTTTTTGAAAATTCCCCCCTTTTTTTTTGTCCGATTGAAACCAACTTTGTTTTCAGGTTGAAAACCATACTTTTTGTTGATCAAAACAAGTTTAGAAAATGGTTTTGAGTAGGTGAATGTACCTCGTCTTCAGAGACGGTATCCCGCGACAATGGATGATATCGCGTGATACCTTCCCGAGAGGCTCGAATGTTACTGAACTATCCCCGTTTAGACTCAAGGAATGGCTACGGAGCCTTCCTTGAGCCCGATAAGGACTCCCCTCAGAAGATTATTTGCGATTAAAACACGGATGTTATACCTCGAAACGAAACGATTGGATCGAGAGGGTGACTTGTAGCTTTCTGGATTTGTTGGAGGAAGGTATTTGAGGGGTTCAACGGAATGTGGATGCGTATGAGCAGAGTAACAGAACTTTGGTACGAGAGTAATTTCTTCGGGAATTCTTTTTCAACCCCTGACATCGTTCGACGATGTCCAGTATTTATAGGGGAGAGGTGAGTTTTCGAACGGAAAAAAGAGCGGGCTCATCATGGCAGGAATCGAATATCATCATGGTTTCTAAGCTGCTGGAACAAACCGGGAATCCCGTTGATGGGACATGGGTGCCGTGCGGCGTCAAGAATATGCCGTGCGGTGCTCATAATGATACCGCACGGTTCAAATAATTTTTCAAGCTGTACGGTTTAGGGGTTCAGGCCGTACGGTTCAGGTTGGTTTTGGGGTTTTTGGTTGATCCATCCGTTCCAAGTATCCGTTTCGAGGTACATTTTGCGCATTCTTTTCATCATTGGGGATGCACAAGTTTATCCAAAATTGGGGTGTCTACAGTTGCCCCTCTTCGACATGGCTTGGTCACCATCATGTTGGTGCAAGTCGTGCTAGAAGATTCGGACATCCCAATTTAAACAACCGTGCAGAAAACAAGCAACTGAAAACAGTAAACCTGGTCGAGGTCGGAGCTTCCTACGTACCTCGTTTTGAGAGGATCAGACCAATCGTTGTTCGTCGGGGCCGTCATGAAAAAGTTGATGCCTCATTTTTCAACGAGGGAAAAACGAATGATGTTTGCAGGGAGATAATTTTGGAGGCTTTGAAGCCGTTAAAAATATTTCGGAGGCTCTGAAGGCCGTAAAAATTTCGAACAATTGCCTTTGAAGACTTAAATGTTTTTGTGAAAAACAATTGCCTTTGAGGACTTAAATGATTTTGTAAAAGAACAATTGCCTTCGAGGACTTTAAATGATTTTGTAAAATAAATTGCCTTTGAGGACTTAAATGATTTTCGTGAAAATAAATTTTGCCGTAGAGGACTTAAATGATTTCGTGAAAATAATTTGCCTTGGAGGACTCAAATGATTTTTGTGAAAATAAATTGCCGTAGAGGACTTAAATGATTTTTGTGAAAATAAATTTTGCCGTAGAGGACTTAAATGATTTCGTGAAAATAATTTGCCTTGGAGGACTCAAATGATTTTTGTGAAAATAAATTGCCTTTGAGGACTTAAATGATTTTCGTGAAAATAAATTTTGCCGTAGAGGACTTAAATGATTTCGTGAAAATAATTTGCCTTGGAGGACTCAAATGATTTTTGTGAAAATAAATTTTTGCCGTAGAGGACTTAAATGATTTCGTGAAAATAATTTGCCTTGGAGGACTCAAATGATTTTTGTGAAAATAAATTGCCTTTGAGGACTTAAATGATTTTCGTGAAAATAAATTTTGCCGTAGAGGACTTAAATGATTTTCGTGAAAATAAATTTTTGCCGTAGAGGACTTAAATGATTTCGTGAAAATAATTTGCCTTGGAGGACTCAAATGATTTTTGTGAAAATAAATTTTGCCGTAGAGGACTTAAATGATTTTTGTGAAAATAAATTGCCTTTGAGGACTTAAAAATATCATACCGTGGAGGTAGACGGGTTTCTTTTGAAGGTAGTTGACCAAGCAGGGGGGGAAGTGCAATTTTTGAACGGAATCATCGGGAATACCGCACGGCGTACCTATGTATACCGCGTGGTGTAGATATCACCGCCGCACGGTGAAAGTGGAAATTTTGCCGAGACTGGCTCGAAACCGCCAATACTCTCCGTCTTTTGCGTATTGTGTTCAAAATACATTTCAGTTTGTTACCCCTGAACGAGAATCGATTTCCCTTTGTCTGAAATCATCTCTTTCCTCCCAAAATTTTCTCTTGAGATCTTTCGGTTTAACTCATGGCAAGTCCGAGTGGTAGATCGCCGTCGTCGTTGTCATCCGGTGAGGAAGGTTCATCATTGGTTCACAGAGGAGAGGTCATAGCGACTCAATCGACCATGGGCGGCTCGTATTCGACGGAAATTGCTGCGGTTGTGGTGGGTTCTGATGGTACCGAGCACCGTGCGGTGTCGATGGGGGATCAAGCATCCCGTACGGTGCCGATTGGGGGCGAACGACCCCGTACGGCGGAGGTAGGTGACGAAGCTTTAGTTGCTGGAGGTATTTCGGCGAGCAAGGGTGAGACCTCCGGTCCGCTTGGTGGTGATCCAAGCACTGTGGTTGGTCCAAGCAGTGGCGGTTCGACTCCGGCGTGTGGTGTTGGTGACGATCGGCCTATAGGAGGCGGTAGTGTTGCCATGCAGGGTGGCGAGAGTGGATCTGGGCCCATGGAGATTGATACGCAGGGCATGGGTGCACAAGTTTCTGAGGTGGAGATGGATATTGGGGGTGTTCACGTCCTGGTTGAGCAGAGACCCGCTGGGGAGGGTGCTGTCACCGGTTCTCAGGAGAGCTTGGTACCCAGTGTTTCTTTGGTTACTCAGGTGCCCATTGGAGGAGAGGAGTTGTTTGTAATTGTCCCAGTGATCAAGAGGGATCCGGGGAAGGAGAAGGTTATAGTGGAGGAGGCTCGAGACTCGAGCAGTGGAGGTGAGGATATGGAGGTTGGGGCTTCGGACCCAGTAGTTGTTCCTGCTGTAGTTGGTTCTTCCAGGGCTCCAGGCTATACTATGGCCGATACGCTGGAGGGAGTGAGAGATGTGGACTTGGCACGGACCCTTCAGGAGGATCCGACTTTTGCTGAGGCTCTTGCCGAGGAGCGAGTGCCTGAGCACGTTCAGGACATGTTCCTTGAGGAGAGACAGAGAGAGGCTGAGGCTGAGGCTGCCGGAGAGGGTGCTCCCTTGTCATTGGTGGCCGAGGTGGAGAGAGCTCAGAGGGTGAGGCCCCCGTTCAACCTTGAGACTTACGTGCCACGGGTGCACTTCTTTATACCGATGGGGTCTGACGTATACTCGCCGATACACTTGTTCTATGACGAGACGACTTTGCTGAGGGACCCGGAGACCCATTTTTCTGCACGTCCACTGGTACGTACTTCAATTGCTGCTTTCAACTGTTGTACTTGTCTTGAATTCCTGTGCATGCATGCTTTCCATTGATGTTGTTTTGAAAAACTGGCATTTGCTTTCTGAAACAGAGAAACACCTCTTTGTCGGTTTATGGAGGTTCGTTAGACTCCTTGGAGCGCTTCAGGAGTTTGCCAGGGGCAGTGAGAGAGGTGATTGAGGGCACGGGCTTCATGGCTTTTATTCGACTTCTGGTGCCGACGCGGGCGGACCGCAGGTTGCTGAGAGCTCTGATTGAGCGTTGGTGGGACACCACCAACACTTTTCACTTGATGTTCACTGAGATGACTGTGACGCCATTGGACTTTTCGGCGATCACAGGTTTGAGAGTAGGCGGCGAGCCGGTTCCGTTCGACTCGGGGCTATACAGAGACAGTGCAGCCGTGAGGTACTTCCTGGGGAGAGAGATAGGCGACGGAGAGTCCATGGTGAGGTGTGACCACTTGCCGGCCTTGTGGGACCACGAGCCAGAGTCGTCGATAGAGGTGGCTCAGATGGCTAGGGCTTACTTGTTGTACTTGTTTGGTGTGTCCTTGTTTCCGAACAGGCGGAGTGAGGTTCACTTGGGTTGGCTCCCGGCACTGGCAGACTTAGGTAGAGTGGCGAGCTTGGACTTCGGAGGTGCTGCTCTTTGTACTCTCTATTGTTTCTTGGGTGCTGCTAGCTGAGGGGTTGGGACGAGCCTCGGAGGCTTCTGGAGAGTGCTTGAGGTAAAAACTTTACATGTTTGTTTCTTGCTTTCAATTTCCTGAGATCTTGTCGTGTAGACTGTAGCTTGCTGATAATACCCTTTAACCGTGCAGGTGTGGGCTTATGAGGTGCTGGGGATGTATCCGCCGACAAACAGTCATGAAAATGAGGAGGTGATCCCCCGAGCAGCGAAGTGGGATCGAGAGCACCGAGGCGGCGCAGTGTACATGCATGGAGACTGAACGACTTTCGCCGTTTCTTGGACCAGACTGATGGTATCACGGTATGTCTTTGAATTCTGTTTTGCTTCTCCAAATTTGAGTTTTTTGTTTTGCCTCCAACTTTTCCTAAAGAAATTGAATTTCTTTGCAGGTGAGGTGGCATGCTTGGGACGCGGCTACTGAAGTACCTAGAGAGGAGCAGAGAGTTGACACGGGGACGGATTCTGTTGGAGTCCCCGTATGGTTGGCAGTGGTACTTGGGAGAGAGGGTGCCTCGTCAGTCCCTCAGGTTGGCGGACTTCAGGATACCGGGGCGTATACCCCCTGGTGTACAGCGGACTGATGAGTACACACGAGCAGAGATAGAGAGATACACCGTGCTGGACACTGTGCTTCCCTTCAGCAGTTCTCCCGACTATGAAAGCTTCCTGGTTGGCCACCTAGCCTGTTTCTTGGATATGGAGACCCGTATAGCAGCCTTGGAGACAGCTTTGCCAGTGTTGAGGAGAGAGATAGAGGTGCAGACTCCTGGAGGGATGATGGGAGTGTTGGAGGTTCCTCGTGTTGCGCCTCCATTATACCTTACTTCTGTTCAGGTACCCTGAAAAAGAAAGAAAAACATGTTTGCAGTTTATGTTTTCTTGTGCATTATTGACGATACCTGTGAAATGCTTTGTTTTGCAGATTCCTGCCAGCTGGGCGTCAGAGTCCTATCAGCTGAAATTGGACTTCGAGGCTTTAGTGCGTCGTTTGATGATAGGCGACGTTCCAGAGGTGCGTCCCCGAGCTGAGCCGGGAGTGGTTTTCAGAGGGGTGGTCCTGGTAGAGGTGGACCAGGCCGTGGTAACGGAGCTCGGGGAGCTGGAGGCAGAGCTCACGGTGGCAGTGCTGACAGAGGCAGAGGTGCTGACAGAGGTGGTGGTGCCAGAGGTGGAGGTGCCCGGGGGGCTGACAGAGGTGGTGGTAGAGGAGCTGGCGGGCCCAGCAGAGGAGGAGGACGTAGAGCTGGTCGTAGTCCTTCTCCTGGCAGAGGGAGTTCTCAGGTAACCTTCATGTTTTGATTTTTTTGTGCTTTCTGATTTCGCATATGATCCTTGTATACTGATGAAATTCCTTTGTTTCGTACAGAGTGTGTCCCCACCTCCGAGTACTGGGCGCAGGAGGCCGTTGATGAAGCAAGCTGGTGGTGGTCCCACGACTCCTCCTTCCGATAGAGTACTTCGAGGGCGTCAGCCTTCTGTTGACAGACCAGGAGGGAGTGCACCAGGGAGTTCGGCTCCGCCGTCACGGTGGTCTATCAGAGAGGTAGAGAGCAGCGAGGAGGAGGACACAGGTCCCGCTGAGTCTGAGGAGCTTAGGCCTCGAGTGCAGAAGAGGCCTCGTGCTTGAGTAGGCAGGATGGGCCTGCGTGCCTGTTTTTTATTTGGGCGCCTATTTGCCCATTCTTTCTTTTCTTTTCATAGATACGGCCTGCGTGCCGTAGTAGTAGTTTTGATGACGCCGGGTTTGTTTTGCCCCTGGATAGATGCATATTTACCTATGATATGGATACTTGCATTGGTTTTATAAAAAAATTGCATTTATGTTTATGTAGAATGACGTACATTGACAAAAACTTGAATCTTAAAAACCAAACCTAGCACTGAAAATGTATGACACGAGACTCTGTGGGGAAATGAAATATACATGAGTTTGAAACTTAGAATGACATAAATTGGCCACTTTGGGCTTTTTGTGGGAAGAACTGGAAAAAATGATGAGAAAGAGAGGAGTTTAGAGTGAGAACGCCCCGCAGCTAGACATCTTGATTCAATAAATCCCAAGCGTACGCAACAATGCTTGCTTTAAAACGAATATCTTGAGAAATTGAGAAAAAGTCGCAAAATTTCATTCAAAGCTCCTATACCCGGGGTTTTTCTGTGTACCCGTTCATCGAGACATCTTTGAAAGTGCCAAATAATTCCTCCATCTAGACCTTGATGCTCTTTCTGAGTGGTATGCACAAGAAAATTGGCCACAAGAAGGCTTGATGAACTCGTCGACCTTGGTTGGCTGATCTTTCGGGATCACAGGTTGGCATCTATGCGTTACATTCGGGATGTAACCATACGTCCGGAGTTGCTCCATGCTGTTGTCCGTTTCTGGGATCCGGAAGTGCATGCATTTCGCTTTGGTCTTCAAGAACTATGCCCCACAGTGGAAGAGTTTCATGCATACCTTGGAGGCTTTGATCTGGAAACTCCTGCTGTTCCTCTTCAGGGAGCGAATTATGCTGATGTGTTGTCCTCAAAGCTGGGCTTGAGCAAAAATGCGGCAAGGTCCATGATCCAGGGAGGCGTGCTCAACATTCCGCGCTTGATCAGTCAGTTTCGACCTGAAGGTTTGCATTGTGCCTCGTGATTCTTGCAGCGTTCCTGTTTGTTCGTACAGACAATCAGGCAAGTGTGGCACTGGTAGGAGTGGCCAAGCAGATTGAGGAGCGCAAAGATGTGGCTCCGATGGTTCTGGCTGAAACTTTGATGGGTTTGGACAAAATCCATGCTGGGCGGACCAATGTTTTTGAAGGCAGTGCTTTGCTCCTACATGTAGGTTTCTCACTCAGCTCTCCTTTTTCTGGTTGATTCTCTCGTTCTCTTTTTACCTCAACGCTCGGGTTTAGGCTTTCTAAGGTTTCTGTCTTGTTTTCTCTCTCATGCAGACTTGGCTTTGTGATAAGGCTGCTCTTCTGGAGGCAGTGCCGCGGAACGGGGTCCATGAGACACGAGGCTTTGTTCAGAGGGAGTATCGGGAGTTTCACAGGAGTGTTTCCGGTTGGGTTCAGGTGCTTTCCCAGCTTAGAGAGGACACAGTCTCTTGGTGCTTGACCTGGATGGATTGTCCGACCATGACGGTGAGCAACATGGGACGTCACAGGGTCGTCCTGGCGAGTCTGTCTGGCTGGACCTTTTACATTCCTTACCGCATTCTTCGTCAGCTAGGCGTTGATCAATTGATACCTCTTGTGTATCCTGAAGCCTTTGTCGTGCCAAATTTCAACCATGCAACTATCCAGGCTTATCAGCGCACTTGGAGGGAGCGTGCGACAGTTTCCAGGGATCAGAGTCCCAGCATTGCGCTTTCGGAGCGTTATAAGAGATGGTTGGTACAAGAGATTGAAGCAAGAGAGAATGGGAATCACAATTGACATATGCCTTAGTCTTAATGTACCCGAAATAAATTGTTGACCCATGACATGTTTTATGTGGGCCAATGTTTTGCTTTTGTGTTGTAAAATATTCATGCTCAGCCATGTAATCGAAGAAATTAGTTTGAATAAAAGTGAATCGTGAAAGTTTTCTGCTTTGATTCTCATTGATTGTGATTGTATGCGCGAATGACGGCTATGGATCAGCTCAAGAGATGTTACAAAAGTTGCGACCGGTCCTCAATGTGAGGATGCCTACGTATCCTCAAGAAGGAATCAGGTCATGATGTAGTTCGTGCATGCAATTGGCTAGGGTTCACTCGAGTATTTTTGCTCTCCTTTTGCGCTCTAATTTTTGCCTAGTACCGCCCTTTCGGGTTTTCGGTCTAGCGAGCTCTTTTGATTGATTTGTCTTGAATTTTGCTTAGGCCGCCCAATGTGGGTTTTCGGCCTAACAGACTTGCTCTAATTTTTGCCTGGCACTGCCCGCCCTTGCGGTTTTCAGTCCAGCGAGCTTCTCTCAGGGGTAGTATCTCTTGAGCTGATCCATGTTGACCAATGTAGAGAATTCGTTGCCGTCGAGATCAATGAGCTGAGTTGCGCTTCCTGACAAAATCTTTTTGATAATGTATGGCCCCGCCCATTTTGGCCGAAGCTTCCCTCGTGGATCAAAAACTGGAGCCCGGATCTCCTTTAGAACCATATCTCCTTCTTGCAAATCTCTGGACTTGACCTTCTTGTTAAAAGCGCGCGCGATTCGGCGTTGATATCCTTGAACATGATACAAGGCCTTGAGCCTTCTTTCGTCAAACAACATAAGTTCTTCGAACCTCACGCTTTGCCATTCAGCTTCCTCGATGCCAGCTTCTATCATGACCCTCAGAGATGGTACCTCGAGTTCGATAAGGAGGACGTCTTCCATACCGTAGACCAAAGAATAGGGTGTTGCCCCTGTCGGAGTACGGATGGATGTTCGGTATCCCCAAAGTGCTAACGGCAGCTGTTCATGCCAATTTCTCGTAGACTGAGTGGTTCTCTCTAGTATTGACTTGATGGTTTTGTTGGCAGCTTCCACAGCTCCATTGGTTTGTGGCCGATAGACGGTTGACTTGTGGACCTGGATCCCAAAATCTTCGAGAACCTCGGCGGCTCTACCCTTGAAGTGAACGCCATTGTCGGATACAAATGCATGAGGTATTCCATACCTGCTTGATGAAATGAGCGACTTGAACCGCTGTGAGGGTAGTGTAGGAGGCAGCCTCAACCCACTTGGTGAAGTAATCGATGGCAACTAGGATGAATTTGTTCCCATTTGAAGCAGATGGGGTGATTTTGCCAATGACGTCGATGCCCCAGGTAGAGAAAGGCCAGGGTGAAGTCATAGAATGCAGTTCCGACGGTGGTATGTGCATGAGATTGGCATGAATCTGACATTTGTGACACCGTCTTGCATACTCGACGCACTCGGCTTCCATGGTGGACCAGTAATACCCTTGTCGCAAGATTTTTTTTGCGAGCATGGTTCCGTTCATGTGAGGGCCACAGGCTCCGTTGTGTACTTCTTCCATGATTCTGGTGGCTTCTTCGCCGTTCACGCACAACTTGTGCATCCCGCAGTAGGATCTTCTATACAGCCTGCCTCCGCAGATAATGTAGTGAGAAGCAAGTTTCCGGAGAGCAATTTGGTCCTTCTTGTCAGTTCCAGTCGGGTATTCGCCTTTCTCGATGAAGTTCCAGATGTCGTGATACCAAGGAAGACCATCGTCCAGCTCATCAATAGCCATGACGTATTCATAAACGGGCTTGTCCCTTTGTTCAATCAGAATTGGTCGGAGCTTGACTCCATTGGGTATTTCTACCATTGAAGCTAATGTCGCCAAGGCATCGGCAAACCGGTTGTTTAATCTGGGCACATGAGTGAAAGTGACGATCTGGAATCGATGAATCAGATTGTCAAGGTCTTTATGGTAAGGTTTCAACTTGTCTTCCTTGACCTTCCAGTCGCCGTTTGCTTGTGAAACCACCAAGTTGGAATCTCCGATCACTTCCAATCTTTTGGCGCCGATTTCTAGGGCAGCTTCCATCCCCACAATACACGCTTCGTATTCGGACTGGTTGTTAGTGACCTCGAAGTTTAGCTTGAAAGCGAGAGGGATGTGTGACCCTTCTGGTGAAATAAGCAAGATTCCAATCCCGAATCCTTTCTGGTTAGCAGCCCCGTCAAAATAAAGCAACCACACATCATCGGTTGTGGTCATGACATTTTCGTCGGGAAATTCAAAACTTGCATCTTCTGGACCTTCTACCGGATGATCGACCAGAAATTCAGTGACAGCTCTTCCTTTCACAGATTTCCGAGTAACATACTTGATGTCGAATTCGGCTAACAGGAGCAACCAACGTGCCAGTTTACCTGTGAGTGCTGGTTTCTCGAACAAGTATTTGAGAGGGTCCATCCGAGAAATCAACCTCACTGAGTAGGCTAACATGTAGTGTCTCAACTTCTTGGAAGCCCATATCAAAGCCCAACAAACTTTCTCCAAGGAGGTGTAACGCTCCTCGCATCCAGCCATCTTCTTGTTAATGTAGTAGACTGCTTTCTCGCTGCCGCCTTCGCCTTCTTGTGCAAGCATGCATCCCATTGCTGATGGGGTAACAGATAAGTACATGATGAGGGGTTGCCCTGGTGTTGGTGGCATCAGCACTGGAGGGCTCTGAAGATACTTCTTGATGTCTTCGAAAGCTTTCTGGCATC
Organism: Vaccinium vitis-idaea; assembly: GCA_963854785.1. Classification (NCBI taxonomy): domain Eukaryota; kingdom Viridiplantae; phylum Streptophyta; class Magnoliopsida; order Ericales; family Ericaceae; genus Vaccinium; species Vaccinium vitis-idaea. The sequence continues at coordinate 19,218 of CAWLAL010000306.1, read as the reverse complement.
CGTCGTCCCATTTGAACATCCTTCTCGAGTAGTCGAAATATCGGCTCGCAAGTTGAGGTTAACTTGGCGATGAATCTGCTGATAAATTGAATCTCCCCGAGAAAGCTTCGTACTTCCTTTTCTGTCCGAGGCGGCTCCATTTCTAGAATAGCCTTGATCTTGGAAGGATCTATTTCAATTCCTCGTGTAGTGATCATGAATCCCAACATCTTTCCGGCTGTGACGCCAAACGTGCATTTCTCAGGATTGAGGCGTAACTGGTACCTGTGAATCCTTTCAAAGAATTTTCTGAGGGCGGGCAGATGTTCTTCCCTTTTCTTGGCTTTGACAATCATGTCATCCACGTAAACCTCAACTTCTTTGTGGATCATGTCATGTAGCAGTGTTGTAGCCGCCCTCTGATAGGTTGACCCGGCGTTCTTCAGTCCAAAGGGCATGACCCTGTAACAGTAAGTGCCCCACTCTGTGGTGAAAGTAGTTTTCTCGCGGTCCTCGGGAGCCATGAGAATCTGGTTGTATCCTGAGAAACCATCCATGAAAGAAAGAAGTGCATGACCTGCAGTGTTGTCCACAAGTACATCTATGTGCGGCAGTGGGAAATCATCCTTAGGGCTGACCTTGTTCAGATCCCTGAAGTCTACACAGACTCGAATTTTTCCGTTCTTCTTTGGGACAGGAACGATGTTTGCAACCCACTGAGGGTATTCTGTTACCATTAGGAACCCCGCGTCTATCTGTCTCTGAATTTCCTTCTTGATTTCCAACACCCAGTCAGGTCTCATTTTCCTCAACTTTTGCTTGACAGGCTTCGCATCTGGATAAAGCGGGATTCGATGCTCCACAATCTCGGGGTCGATACCAGGCATATCTGTGTGCGACCATGCAAAAACGTCTTCGAATTCTTTCAGGAGATCCGAGTGGGCTTTGAACTCTTCTGGAGATAGTCCGGAACCAATTTGAACCATGCGTGGATTGCTTTCATTTTTCAAATTTATAGAAATAATTTCTTCTTTTAGAGGTTGAGCATGCCTTTTGTCTTCCCTTTTGATTAGAGATCGAAGTTCTTCTGGAATTTCTTCCTCGAACTCAATCCCTTCATCGTCGGGGTCAACACAATTTATTTCGGATACATCAAGATAAGCAAAGTCTACTTCATTGATAGCAAATGCGGGTGCCCCAGGGGCGCGATACATGAGAGTGGATTCGAACTCAAAAGAAAAGTGATGACGCGGGGGAATGACAGATACATGTTCGAGGTAAGACTCAGACTTAGTGCTAGACTCGGACTCTGACTCAAATTCAGTGCTAATGTAAGTGATTCTAGGTACAAAAGTGCGATTTTTATAAATTCCATTGGCATCCACAATGAGTGTAGTGACATCTCCAAGGGCATCCTGGCTCAGCATCATCAATTCTACCTCCTCGGCAAGCTTCAAATCAGGCTTCAAATCAAACAGCATTGCAGCAGGCTCGCCTTCCTCTTCCACACCTATTAGGCTCTCTTCCCCAAACAGCGATTGGAGATTCCCTGAGTCAAGAGTTTCGATCCAGTCAACTTGGAGTGCCTTAACCAGTTCTTCCCTCTTCTCGGCTTCATCGTCACTGTCCCAAGTGTCATTTGCAAAGATTTCGAAGCCTGGCAGCTTAGTCTTTGTTTCCACGTCCCAGAATGGTTCCGGTTCCCCATGATAGGCAGCTTCTGGAGCTTTGACAAACTGAATGGGTTTTTTCTTGGCACTAACTTGTATCTTCTTTCCCTTTCTTGGTTCGCCGTCAGTTGGTTCATAACCGAGGCCAAAGCGGTGGTTATTTGTTGAGATTTCAGGGAACTCAGTCATTCCTTGATTGTTCAGTCCTAACCCCAGGTCGGGCAGGTATTCCATCTTTCTCATCATTTCCAAGGCAGTTGAGCTGACTGAGAAATCCTCATCCATCTTGACAGTAAAGACTGACCCTGAAGTATCGAAAGAAAAACCACCGAGGGTGACATCTTCTTCTCCATGAGCGATTTCAAGTAGTGGTGCATTGTCAAGGACATGGGGACGAATTCCCGAATCTCCATGAATGGTTAGAGTTCCTATAGCCAGTCCGAGTTGGACTATCTGGTGTAGAGAAGAAGGGACTGCCATGATATCTGATCGATGGAGCCAAGGTCTGCCAAGCAACAGGTTAAAAGATGAGGGAATGTCGAGTATGTGGAACTCGATATCCGTTTTGAAGTCTTCAATCACCACTTCCATTTGGATTACCCCAATCACATCCCTGCGAGTGTTGTCATATGCGCGCACTCCGAGGTTGGAAGGTTGAAAGTCTTTGTTTTTGAAACCCAAGCAATAAACTGTCCGTAGCAGACACACGTTTAGAGCGGATCCATTGTCAAGCAGAACAACAGGGACCCATTTTCCCATGCATTTGAGAGTGATGTGCAAAGGTTTGTTGTGGCCAGCTCCCTCCGGGGGTAAATCCTTTTCAGTGAAGACAATAACGTGCTTTGCGCGAGCTGGAGTGAGCAGTGCCACCATGGTTTCTGGGGGAGTACCAGGTGGTACTTCCATGTTGGACAGAGTTTTGATCATCTTCTGACGATGTTCCCGGGAGGAAGAGAGTAAACCCCAAATTGAGACTGATGCTGGAGTTCTTTCGAGCTGTTTCTGAACCAAGTCTTCCGCTGTTGCCCGGTTCCTTTGAGGTGGTTGAGTAGTGACTGCTGGCTCGACCGGAGGTGAACTTTCCTGAACAGGGTCATCCCAGATGAATTCTTCTGGCTGAGTTTGGTGTGAGATGTTTCTTTGAAGGTTGGCTGGTTGGTAGATTCGGCCGCTTCTCGTTACCCGATTGACTGTGTCCTCCCAGAGTTGTTGGTTTTCACCCCAGAAATCTTCAAATCCTTCACTGACTTTGCGTTTGCCGGCCTTGATAGCCTCTCTTTTCTGTTTTTCGTGTTGATCTTCAGCCCACAAGTCTATCAAATCGCCCTGGACTCTCTGACTGCTGATGTCAACTGCCTCCAATCTTGTTTTCAGATTTGCTACCTCTGACTCTTGCCAAAAAGACTAGTCTAGCATGGATTTATTGACTGTCCATACTTCGTCGCTACCGACTCGGATGTCGATAACTTCATCGTCATTCCATGTGGTTGTCTGGGGATCTGTGACTAGAACCGATATGTTGGAAGAGTGTGGAAATGGCGCAGATGGCCGTGGGAGAGATTCTCCGATAATGTATGCCTGAGGGAACCAATCTTGATCATTGAAGACCGTTTCGATGGCTTGCTGATTCTCTTCTTCGGGAAGTTGAGATAGTGAATGGCTGCCTGAAGGGTTGCGCTGAAATAGAGCCGGGAGTGAAACGGTATCCAAAGGGTCGGCGTAGATTGCCATCTCTTCAACTTGGTTGATATTGAGACCTTTTGGCGTGCAAACAACTGGCTTGCCATGGATTTCTGGGATGATGTACTGGCTCGGGTCCCAAGAGATTAGTAAAGAACTAAACAATGTTTGCCGGGAATCTTCCCATTCCTGATCATTCATGGCCTATTCCTCTTCTTCAGCAAGGTCACCCCACGTGAGTTTGTGCTCAAGGGTAGTAATGGCATAGACCTCCGGATTTTTCGGCACTGGGATGAAAGGTTTTGGTTCAGTGGCTGGCACGATGTGTAGGCTGGGATTGAACTGGGTAGGACCTTGGCCTTTGGGAGTGGAGCTGAGGGATATTTGGCTGATTTGGATGTTTTGCTTGTGGTTAGGAAAGGGATTGGAAATGGTATTGGGTTTTTGTTTGGGAATTGGGATGGTTCCGTCATCAACCAAGTCTTGGACTACGTGTTTGAGACGCATGCAATTGTTGGTATGATGGCCGGGCATTTGGTGGTAGGCACAGTAGACATTTGGATTGTGATTTGCAGGAGGCTCTTTGGGTGGATCAAGAGGCTTGATGGCATTTTTCTCGAGGAGCTTTTTGTAGACAGTGGTGAGAGGAAAAGGGAACTGGTAGAATTCTCTTCTTGGCTGGGAGGTGTTTTGGATGGGCGAAGGCTAGGTGGCTATCTGGTTAACTGGCTCAGCTTTGACTGGCTTAGGATTGGAGGAATTGGCTTGGGTCGGGCTGTAAGTGCTGGGTCCGGAAAGGGTATTGCTGTTACCGGAGTAGACTCGCTTAGGCCGAGAAACGGATTCTCCTTTGTCAAATATGCCAGTGCGGATTGCATCTTCAACTGCGAGGCCGGCTTCATAAAAGGTCTTGAAATCGGCGGAGGTTTGAAAGACCACCAAATGTTTAGCAAGGTCAGGTTCCATGTTTCGAGTAATGATCCTCATTTGTTCTTTCTCCGAGGGCCTATCCATCATCTGTGAAGCCTTTCCTCTCCAGCGTTTGACAAAGTCGGCGAAAGATTCGTTCTTTCCCATCTTCGTGGATTCTAACTCCCGAATAGTCATTTCCAACTGGATGTTGTAGTTGTACTGAGCCACAAAGGCTGCCCCAATGTCTTCCCAAGTTTTCTTCTTTGAATTGTCCAAGTTCAGAAATCAACGAAGTGCAGATCCTGTCAGGGTTTGCTGGAACATTTGTGCCATGGCATTTTTCTCCACATCATACATGGATAAGGTACCCACATACGTTTGCAAGTGTGCTTTTGGATCGCCGCTTCCGTCAAATTTGTCCCAGTCAATTGGCTTGAACTTGTCAGGTAGTTTGGCGTCAGGGAATAGGCACAATTTCTCCATATCAATGCCTATAGCAGCGATCTTCTCTTGCTTCTGAACTGATTCCTCAAGTTTGGCTACCTTAGCTACCATGGCATCCATCTCAGGGTGGTTACCTGATGATTCCCCAGAAGGCAACCGGGAAGTGATGTCCTGAATTAACACCATCATCTGGGCCATTTGCTTGCTGTTGGCGGCTCGCTGATCTTCCAAGGCTTCTTTGAGAATCTGAACCTCGGTCTTCTCTGTTTGCTCTGTATTCTTGGTCATGACTGGAAGGCTAGCTGACTGTTCTTCTCTTGACTTAGTTCGAATTAATCGCTGTTGGGGAGTTCGAGCCCAACCAGGTGCAGGAGTGTTCTTGCTTTTGCCAATGGTTATGTACTGATGGTATGAACAAAATAAATTATGTTGTATATGCAATCTATCTATGTGAATGATGCATGATGCATGATGCAAGATCGCCCCAATTTTCTCCGATTTTGCTGAATACAACGGCCGGACCGAGGTTGCCTACGTATCCCCGTGAAGAGGAATCAGGCCATTACATAGTTCGAGACTGCAAATTGGCTCCCAAATTTTGATAAAAAGATGTCTTTTTTCATCGATCACCCGGAGTGATACAAAAGAGTTCCGACAAGCGGAGAACAGACTCGATAAGCAGGGTACAGGTCATTACAAACTCGTTAAATAACCCATACAGAAAACATCAACAGACTCGATAAGCAAACTGCAACAGACTCGACATTCAGACTGGACAACTAATGTTGGCTTTATTCCAAAAGAGCCCTTGACGACTTGATCGGATCTGGTTATGGCGCTTAATTTAACTTGTTCAGATTGTGACTTCACGGGATGGGATGAGTTGGATTGACCGGGGTGGATGGTGAACTGGCTTCACCGAGCTTCTGCTTTCCCTTGAGGGCCTTGGCTTCTTCTTCCTAGCATACTGTTCTTGGAGCTGGTGGGGGGATATGTCCTCGTTGTCAAGGAGGTAATCCTCGTAGCATCCATCACAGTTGCATGCATCCCAGTACTTATGGCCAGTGATTGGGTCAACAAAGTAGTACACTGGGTCGTCGCATTCATCAAAGTACTTGATTGGTGGCATGGGACAGAAATCTTCATCGTTTTCTTCGTGTATGACAGTGATCTTGTCTGGGAGCATATTTGGGCCATTGTCTGGCGAGATATGGAACTTCCAGCCCGGATGGCTTTCAGCGTTGTCCCATTGATTGGGCTTGGTGACTTGGTCAACCCACTTGTAGAGCTTTTCACCTCCGGGAGTCTTCTCTTCAGGCTTGGGGGACTCGTCTTCCTCAATGATCCAGACGGGAGCGTTGTGGTGAGTGGAGAAGGTAGACTTGAGTCTCTTGTTGCTCGGTTGATTAGCCATTGTTCTCTCTCTGAGAAAAGAAGTACTGGTTTTATTTGGGAAAGAGAGGAGCCTATTTGCAAAGGGATTTGAAAAATGGGATTTTTTTTTGTTTTTGTTTTCAGCTTGATCAGAGATTATCGGGGTAATCTTTGGACGAATGAAGTGAAAACTTAGGGTCAATCTAATTGGTGTATGCATGCAAAATGACAGCAGTATATAAAAAAAATGGTAAACAGGCAGCATGGTATGTGTGAAAAGCGGTAAACAGTCAGCATGCCGGCAGGGTATAGGGAAAAATAGTAAACACGCAACAAGATATATCACGAAATCCTACCCTGTGGGTTCCTGTCTTAGGTTGGAAAGTTCTAAGGATATCTATATGCAGAGGCCGGTTTTGGTTTAAAGGGGGTTCCCCAGACTAGAGCCAATATTTGCCTCCCCTTTGCACAGAATACTGACGTGGCAAGGGTAATAACGGCAGGCTGACTCATCATCGTCCAAGGTTGCCGAGAATCCTGGGATGTCCTAACACCAGCGAGCTGGGTAGGGTAACCAAGACGCAGCGGCGAGGCTAGTATCCATGCACGTGCAATGCAAAAGTTTATCAATAAAATCTTTTCAAAAATCCCACAAATATTTTTCAAGTTTGGCTCGCTTTTTAACTTAATCAAAACCTTGAAATTTTACTCGTGCAAACAACCGGGAAAGCTCCAGTCCAGACTGATCGGGCTTTCACCCTGACATCAATCCTTTCTAGTACGGCGTGAAGCACGTACTTGGTGTCAAGCTTTCAAAGGGTCGTTTTACAAGTGTAAAATGTCCAAATAAAGATTAATTTAAAATATCGTATCCCCAGCAGAGTCGCCATTTTGTGGACGCTCGTTTTTTTTCTGTGAAGAAAAGTTAGTTATCCACGGAGTTTTGGTTGTGAAAAAGGGTGATCCGGGAAAATGAAGAAAAATTTAGAGTCGCCACCCGGGGTTTAATTCTTGGAGAATGCTGGGTACCCGAGAAACCGTTTAGAAAAATAATGACTCTGGTGCCGCTGAAAAAGGGTTTGATCTGCGAAAAATAGAGATTTTGGGTTCGGGAGCCAGGTTACCCGCGGGGAAGGTTTTGTTCAAAAATGCACCCCGCGTGCCCGGAATTTTCCGGTCTTTACTAAATATTGTGGGATTTTCTTTGAAAATATTTTATTGAAAACTTTAAATCACATAAACAGTATATCAAAGAACAAGGAGCTAGAAAGAGACAAATAATAATGATGAATCAAAATAACACGTAATCGAGCACATAAACGCGAGAAATTTAACTAAGAGGGGTACAAATGCAAGAAACAAAAAGTAGAGGGGGAAGACATAATTTGACCATCTGGTTTTTCGAGAAAACAGAGTATTGGATTGAGAAAACAGAGTATTGGATTTCAGAAGGACAGAGCATCTACCAGTTACACCGTGCGGTGTCAAAATGTACACCGCGCGGTACCACAAAGGTGACGTGCGGTGCCTCTGAGCAGTGCATTTTTTGAAAATTCCCCCCTTTTTTTTTGTCCGATTGAAACCAACTTTGTTTTCAGGTTGAAAACCATACTTTTTGTTGATCAAAACAAGTTTAGAAAATGGTTTTGAGTAGGTGAATGTACCTCGTCTTCAGAGACGGTATCTCGCAACAATGGATGATATCGCGTGATACCTTCCCGAGAGGCTCGAATGTTACTGAACTATCCCCGTTTAGACTCAAGGAATGGCTACGGAGCCTTCCTCGAGCCCGATAAGGACTCCCCTCAGAAGATTATTTGCGATTAAAACACGGATGTTATACCTCGAAACGAAACGATTGGATCGAGAGGGTAACTTGTAGCTTTCTGGATTTGTGGGAGGAAGGTATTTGAGGGGTTCAACGGAATGTGGATGCGTATGAGCAGAGTAACAGAACTTTGGTACGAGAGTAATTTCTTCGGGAATTCTTTTTCAACCCCTGACATCGTTCGACGATGTCCAGTATTTATAGGGGAGAGGTGAGTTTTCGAACGGAAAAAAGAGCGGGCTCATCATGGCAGGAATCGAATATCATCATGGTTTTTGAGCTGCTGGAACAAACCAGGAATCCCATTGATGGGACATGGGTGCCGTGCGGCGTCAAGAATATGCCGTGCGGTGCTCATAATGATACCGCACGGTTCAAATGATTTTTCAAGCTGTACGGTTTAGGGGTTCAGGCCGTACGGTTCAGGTGGGTTTTGGGGTTTTTGGTTGATCCATCCGTTCCAAGTATCCGTTTCGAGGTACATTTTGCGCATTTTTTTCATCATTGGGGATGCACAAGTTTATCCAAAATTGGGGTGTCTACACAACTTAAGTCTTGTGTTATACTTGAATATACAGTAACCATGAACAATCATGATGATCAAGACCTTGATTTTGTTGTGGCGATTGACTTATTCATTCTCATAAAAATTTGGCTCGGGTCTAGAAAGCTCGTCTATCAAGACCCCTTTTTTTAATGATATCTTTCTTCTGATTAAATGGCTAAGACACGCGATCCACTTAATTTTTCAAACGAATGGTGGACTCCGTTATATGTAAAAGATAGACGGTTTCGATCACCCAAAAAAATTCAGGTGGAGTTCAGGTTGTCCACCATAAGACTTTAATGCATCGGGATGCATTTAATGTGATCCAATCATGCAGTCGCCGATATCCGATGATCTCTGATTTTGGTGGCACTAATGAATCAGTGAGACGTGAAATTCTAATGGTTCAGATCGACCATTGCAAACATTGACTTGGTAATAACCTTTAAAATTTATACGTTTAATGTAGTTGATAACAAACTACATCTTGTGTTGTACTTGAATGTACAGTGGCCACGCGACACAATCAAGATGATCGAGACCGTTGACTTTTTGTTGTGCCTATTAAATAAATCATTATCGTAAAAATTTGTTGAATCAGGTCTAGAAAGGTCCTTGATCGGGATGCAATTTCATTAAGTAAGTGAAGTTTTCTATCCTAAAAATTTTCATGAATAAAACTGCCGACAATAGTTACCCTAAGAGCATCTCCAACGGGGTGCCATATGGGGAGCCATACCCATTTTTACCACCCCAAGCCACTTTTAGGGCCTCCAATGGCAAGCCATTTGTGGGAGCCAAAAATAGGCCCGACCATTTCTCTGGCCAAATTTGGCTGAGGAAATGGTCCCAGCCATTTCATCCACGTCACCATTTCCCCTCCATTTTCAACAACCAAAGCCCCTAAAAAATCTGAAAAACCAAATTTGATTTTAGATTCACAAAAAATCCCCCCCTAAAAATGGCTATTTCTTTTACATTCCTAGAAATCAAAATTAATTTGGAAACAAGAAACATACCGGATTGCCGGACTTCATTGTCACTCCCAAAAGTCGTCGGACTGTCACTCCGGAAACTCGTCGGAGTGCAGGTGATAATAGAGATCAGTGTGACAAATCTGTGTGTGTGTGTGAGAGAGAGAGAGAGAGAGAGATTGGCCGAGAGAGAGAGAGAGAGAGAGAGAGTCGGTTTGCTAGTCTGCTTTCATTTTCTTTCTTTGGGAATATGAAATGAAATGAAGATGATGAATTTTCCAAAGAAAGGCGATGAAAACAAAGGGTAGGACTTATGGGAAATTATCCTATGTGGTCATTTGACCGTTGCTCTAAGATTTTGACCGTTGAAACTCTAACCAACGGTACAAAAAGTATCAGTTTGGTCCCTTTTTTTTTTTTTCTAACGGTAATAATCAAGTCCCCAATAAACTGATTAGTTGTGTTGAGTTTCTCACACCAAAAAATTATGGATCCTTCATACAAACAAATTACAAAGAGAGGAAAGGCGTTTTCAAAAGCAGAAGATATTGCGATTTGTAATGCTCGGTTAAGCATTACTCAAGATCCGATCATAGGTAATTCACAAGCCCAATCTGTTTTTTGGAAGCGAATTTTTGATAATTATGTTGGTTCCACTAGTAATACAACAAGGTCACCATCGTCTATCGAAAGTCGTTGGCGGACAATCAGTAAGTGTTGTAGCAAATACCGTGGGTGTCCAACGCAAGTAGAAAATCTGCATCAAAGTGGAGTTGTTGAAGCTGATATGGTGAGACTTATTTGATTTGTTAAAGTTTATTTCCAATTAGTTTTTTTTTGTCATGTTTTTTTTTTTTTTTTGTGACTAACATATGTAGATTCTGCAAGCCAAAGAATTATATTTGCAAAATAAAAAAAACGGAATTTCGTTTCGATCATTGCTGGGAAATTTTGCAACACTATCCCAAGTGGCAGGAGCCTCCTACCACAACCAGAAACTCACAAAGTATGGAGTTTGCATTCCAATCCCGTACTTCTTCCTCGATTCCTGACACATTCGTTGATATGAGCTGCAATCAAGCTACTAGTGGAGGTAGTGTTGATTCACCGAATAAAAGGATTAGAGGAAAGAAAGTTGAGAAAGAATCGCGCCGCAAACAAAAGCTAGCAGAAGTTAGTAACTCTCGATTTTGCAATTTGATGGAGCAATTTAATACACATAATGAGGAAATTGATAAAGAGAAGAAGGAATTAGCTGAAAGAAAGGTTTGAGTACTTGAAGAGATGCAGAAAATGGAAGAGAAAAAAGAAGACGATGCCATCATGTCAATGGACATCTCTGGCATGGATCCTCAAACACAAGCTTATTACTCTATGCGCAAGAACGAAGTTATGGCAAAAATTATGGCACGTTCTGAATGTTACCATCCTCTTCCTCTAGCTGATTTCGATTTGTAATGCTTGTTTAGTATGCCAAAGACTGTAATTTAGTAGTATGCAAGAGTCTTTGTATTTGTTTTTAGTCTTTGTATTTTATTTTATGAATTTCTATTGAAATGCAAGTCTTTATTATGCAACAATCTTTATTGTACTGGAACTTTAATTCAAATACAACAACTACTACCACAAGTACTACTGACACAACATTACTCATTACAACAACTACAACCCAACTAATACTGACACACCATTACTCACTAACCATTATTGAATTACAACAACAACTACTACTGACACACCATCACACATTAACCATTATTGAATGACAACAACTACTACCACAAGTACTACTAACACACCATTACACAAATACTTTCTTCCTGTTCTCCTGCTAGATCCCACAAGTGTTGAATAGGGTCATTGCGGAGTGAATGATGGGTTGCAGACGATTGGATTGTTTGGCAACAAGCAAGAAACTCAACAAATACAGGTGTACGCGCTCTTGACACTTGAAATGTGCATGGCACATGGGCTGGTTGATTATCACGCTCATCTTCAATAATCATATTGTGTAGGATAATGCACGTCTTCATGATGTAAGTAAGATCTTCTCCCTGATACCAAAATCGAGCTGGTCCTCACACAATGCCAAATTGTGATTGAAGCACACCAAATGCCCTTTCAACGTCTTTTCGGCATGCCTCCTTGCAAATAATCGTTTCTTCAGATTATCAGGTTTAGAAATTGTCTGAACAATAGTTGTCCATTTGCGATATATACCATCAACAAGATAGTATCCCATGTTGTATTGGTATCCATTGACAACATAGTTGGCAGGAGGGGCATGCCCTGTAGCAAGGGCGAAGAAGAGATCGGATCGATAGAGAACATTGATATCCTTAAGGGACCCAGGCATCCCGAAAAAAGCATGCCATATCCACAAATCATAAGAGGCAACAACCTCAAGAATGATTGTAGGTTTATTGACATGTCCAGTAAATTGACCATGCCATCCGGTTGGACAATTTTTCCATTCCCAATGCATGCAATCTATACTTCCCAACATACCTGGAAATCCACGATTCTCCCCCTCTTGTTGAAGTCTGGCAACATCTGCCTCATTTGGGGATTGAAGATACTCCTCTCCATAGATGTTGACGATCGCTCGAGTAATCTCTTTAAAGATTCAATTGTTGTGCTTTCACCGATTTTCAAATAATCGTCAATGGAGTCGGCAGACATGCCGTATTCAAGCATCCTAAACGCTGCAGCCATTTTCTAGTGTCCAGATAAACCGAGATATCCTGTTGCGTCTACTTTTTGAACAAGTAGTCGTCGTGTTGTTGGACAGTGTTGAAGATGCGAAGAAACAAGTCGCGATTCATGCGAAACCGCCTTGGAAATTTGTAGGGAGGGAAGAGTGGATCTTTAGCAAAGTAATCTCTCATTAGCTGCTCGTTCGCACCAATTGAAGAGCCACCATGTTTGCTTTGATGGTTTGAATGTTCTGTTTCCATTCTGTGGTACTCCATTGCCACCGTAGAGAAAAAATTTCTTCTACGATCATCATCGTCATCAGAAGAAGAGTCGAAATCTCCTCTAAAACTGCTTTTTTTTTTTAAGTTTACTCATTGTTTTGTGTGTTTTTTATTCAACAGGGTGTATGGTAGTATATATAGCCTTTTAAAAAAATTAGGAAAAGGTAGATGGGTAGAAAGTTAGGTAGGGAAAGTTAGTTGGGGTAGAAAGTTAGTTAATTAAAATCGTGATTAGGAGGTGGTTAAACAATCATTAAAGTATATAATTATGGGTCTTGCTAACGTGTGCCTAATGGGCACACAATAAGCACGCAAACAAACAAAAAAACACACTCCAATACACCTTTTAATACACTTTCACATATTCTTATACACTTTTCACTTATTTCAATACACTTTTTCAACCTTAACGTGTGCCCAACAGGCACACGTTAGCATTTTCCTATAATTATTACCAGGAATTTGAAAAGTTAGTTTTTTTTTTTTTGACAGAGAAAAGTTAGTTGAGAATTAGTAGTTTTAAAAAATTAGGTGAACCAATAAAATTAGGTAGGGAAAGGTAGATGGGTAGAAAGTTAGGTAGGAAAAGTTAGTTGTGGTAGAAAGTTAGTTAATTAATATCGTGATTAGGAGATAGTTAAACAATCGTTAAAGTATATAAATTATTACTAGGAAATTTAAAAGTTAGTTGAGAATTAGTTGTTGGAAGGTAGTTGAGGAAGGGTGCCAAATTTTGGCACCCATACCACTGGAGCAGGGTGGCCAAAAAAACACTGTTGGGGTGCCAAATTTGGGTTTGTGGGTGCCAAATTTGGGTTTGGCACCCACCATTAGAGTTGCTCTAAAACAACGGAAAGTGTGGGACTGCCGTTTTTATTCCCTTATTTTTGGGCGGGATTGTAATGCGCTAATATAAGGAAAATTTTGACTGAGGCAACCCACTGCTTGTGCGAAAAGAAGAGGAGTTCACACATGTTGACCATACTCCCTAATTCCCATCTGTTAGAGCATGTCCAATGGGGATATATATATGGGGTTGTATAGCCATTTTTCATCCCCCATTATAGAACTCTAGCAAATCCAATGCAAAAAGCAAAATAGCTATAGCCATATTTTGGCACCAAAAAGTGGCTTTTGGTGCTAAAATAGACCTCAGGCTCCAGTGGTTGGTTCTATTTTAGAACCAAACAGTTCCAAATTTAATTAACTTTTCCACCACCTCACTTTTAATTACTTTTTCAACCCCAATTCCACTATCTACATTATTTTGAACTCTGTTGTGATCTAATTTTTCAACCCCCATTCGATCTAATTTTTTGGATATCTATTTTTTGACGAAGTCATAATTAGCGGACTAATTTTTTTGATGAAAAGTGATGGTGGAAGAAGAAAATAATTGGTGAGTAATTTGTGAGAATTTTACACATATTTATAGAGATTAACCCCTTCATGGACCTTAATATACAGAAAAAGACTTGGACCTTAATATACAATTGGATGACTCACCACTTACAAGGCTTAGCCTTTTAAGTGGATATGGGTCATTCAATGTCTATTGGGTCAATGTGATGTGGTGGACTCTGTGGATACTCCCCAACGGATTGGGCCTGTGCACACATGGAAAGAACCTCAAGCGGATCAGACTCCCAACAAGTGCTATCAGAGCTGATGGCTGACGATCTATGGGCGGACTCTCCTGGAAGCATCAGTGGTTATGGGCTTGCACGGAGACTCTCGGAGGAGCAAGAAAAATCCATTGTAACTCTCGGAGTAAGAAAAATTCTTGGTGCGTGCAGTAGGTGGCTGGCAGCAAGGTGGCTCTCGGTGGAGTGGGTACTCTCGATGGAGCAGGAAAAATTCCTAGTGCATGCGGCACCTAGCTGGCAAGCAAGGTGGCTCTCGTGGAGTATGGTGGCTCTTGATGGAGTGGGTGCGGTAAATAAGCATGGGTTCGAACAAGGTGTTGGAGAGATAGATCAATAATTAAGGGGGAGTCAAGTGGATCAAATTGAGGGGGAGCTGCGCCCAATGCATGGTTCACACATGAGGGGGAGATTGTTGAGAACATGTGTGAAAGACTGGAGTCCCACATTAGATAAATAGAAAAAGACTTGGACCTTAATATACAATTGGATGACTCACCACTTACAAGCCTTAGCCTTTTAAGTGGATATGGGTCATTCAATGTATATTGGGTCCATGTGATGTGGTGGACTCTGTGGATACTCCCCAACGGATTGGGCCTGTGCACACATGGAAAGAACCTCAAGCGGATCAGACTCCCAACAGGATGGAAAAAGGGTTGTATATTTGGAACCCCAAATGGCTATAGCCATCTTTGCCAGATTACTTTTGCCAACTGAAAACTTGAAGTTGTCAATCCATTCAGGGTGAACAAGAAATCTATCAATTCTACTCCATTTTTCTCCTTCCTGAGAGTTGGACCAAGTGAATTTTCTTCCTAACATTGGCAGGTCAAACAATTCCATATCTTCAATGAATCTATTGAAATCCTGCATCCCCACATTTCTGCTGGAGCAACCTTGTCTTTCAGATTCATATCTAATTTCATTCATGTCTCCCCCAATGCACCAAGGAACAGAAAAAGAGCTTTTTAATTCAACTAACATGGTCCATAGTTTCCTCCTATTAACCACACAACAAGGGTCGTAAACATTTGCTATAACACACTCAAAAGATGGGGAGAGAGTACCTTTCAAGTAATGAAGTTCCTTGAACCCACAACACCTAAACCTTTTAGGTTTCTAATTTCTGGCTTTCACATCCCAACTGTATCAAAGTTATGAAGTCTGCTTGGGAAGGCTATAGGGAGCAAGGAAAAGTAGTGTTTCTGGTAGTTCAGAAATTAAGATGTATGAAAGAAGCCTTGAAGTCTTGGAGTAAGGAAGATTTTGGGAATTTGCAACTGAATTTGAAGAAAACTGAGGAGAAATCAGATATTTTGGATCTTCAAGTTGAGAATGGAACCATCACACCTGAGGATAACATTATGAGAAAGGAGCTAAAAGCTGAAATTTGGAAACTTAGTAGACAATTAGAGAGAATGTGGCTTCAAAAATCAAGGGTTCAATGGCATTTGAAAGGAGACAGAAATACCAAATATTTCCACCTTATGGCCAAAGCAAGACAAAGCAGGAATTCCATTAATTCTGTTACTATCAATGGCCAAGTAATTGAGGAACCACAGCTTATTAAAAAGGAGGTCCATAAACATTTCCAGAAATTTTTTTTTTGAAGAATGGGCAGTAAGACCCTTTTTCTGCCCTACTAGAAGCATCCTTATTGACGAAAATATGAGTGCAAACCTTACAGCTGCTTTCACTGAACAGAGATTTGGAATGCAATCAAGTGTTGTGATGGTAATAAGGCCCCAAGTCCTGATGGGTTCAACATTGGTTGTGTCAAAAAAGGACGGGATTTCATGAGATCTGACATATTGAGATTCATGGAGGAATTTCATACAAACTGCCAACTGCCAAAAGGTTTCAATGCTTCATTTATTACCCTGATCCCCAAAATGGAAAATCCACAAAAGCTTGCGGATTACAGGCCCATTAGCTTCATTGGATGTATGTATAAGATTTTATCTAAAGTGCTAGCAGCTAGACTAAAACTTACTTTGAACTCTGTGATTGGTGAAGTTCAATCTGCCTTCACTGGTGGAAGGACCATTCAAGACAGCATTCTCATTGCTAATGAAGTGGTTGATGGATGGAAAAGGAACAAGGTAAAAGGCTTAATCTTTAAACTTGATTTGGAGAAGGCTTTTGACAATTTGAATTGGGTCTTTCTCTTTAAAATGATGAAGCTATTAGGTTACCCTGACAAGTGGATTTTTTGGATTCATGAATGCCTATCATCTGCTTTTGTCTCTGTACTTGTTAATGGTGCCCCAACCAAGGAGTTCAGAATGCAAAAAGGAGTACGACAAGGAGATCCACTCTCCCCTTTTTTTTATTCATAATTGCCACTGAAAACCTCAATTGTTTATTTAAGGAAGCTATTTCTCAAGGAACTTTCAAAGGGTTGAAAATTAGTGATGATGGCCCCCTACTGACACACTTACAGTTTGCCGACGATACCTTGATTTTTTGTGAAGCTGATATGGGTGAAATCAATACTGTTAAGGGCTTGCTTCAAGGGTTTGAAGTGATGTCAAGCTTAAAAATAAACTACCATAAAAGTGTTGTTTGTGGTGTGGGCTTGAATCAATCCCTATTGAAGGTGTTTGCTAATGCACTTGGCTGCAAATCACAATCATTCCCTATCAAGTACTTAGGAATGCCTCTTAGTGTGAGCCCGAAAAAGAAGTCAACTTGGAAGCCAGTTGTGGAGAAATTCAAATCAAGGTTATCATCATGGAAAAAGAGAGTTCTATCTTTTGGTGGGAGACTTACCCTAATAAAATCTGTTCTTAATAGCCTCCCCATCTATTACATATCCCTCTTTAATATCCCAGTGGGGGTTGCAAGAGAGATTGAAAGTATCCAAGCTAGATTCTTATGGGGTGGGGATGATCTTAAAAGGAAAATTCACATGGTGTGCTGGGAAAAAATCAAACAACCCAAGGACAATGGTGGCCTAGGGGTGAAAGGAATTAAGGAAATGAATGATGCACTGCTTTTGAAGTGGTGGTGGAGGTTTGGAACTGAAAAAAATGCACTATGGAGGAGAATCATATGTGCAAAATATGGCATGGATTCAAATCTGTGGTTCCCAAATATGGAGATCAACAGGAATGTCTCTTGTGATTTGGAAGGATATCATACAAATTCAGTCAAAGAAACCATCAATCTTCTCAAAATTTAAGGACAATATCAAGATATCTGTGGGAGATGGTAAATCCATTAGATTCTGAATTGATGAATGGGTTGATGGCAAAAAGTTAAGCACTCTTTTTCCTGGTATATTCAGAGTTATTACAAATAAGGAGGAATCTTTTGCTGAGGTTTGGCAGAGGAAAGAAGAGCAATTTGGCTGGGAATTTGAATTTAGAAGGAACTTATTCCTATGGGAAGCTGAGGAGCTGGATATTATGAGTATAATGTTGAATGGTATGCACATCACCTTCCAACACAACCCTGATTACCTCACCTAGAATGCTTGTAACTCCAATTCATACTCTGTTTCCTCCATGTATAAACTCTCTCTTTTTCCTGTCTCATCCTCTGATATTAGTAACAGGAAAACTTATAAGTGGGTTTGGAATAATGTTGCCCCATTCAGGGTTCAATGTTTTATTTGGATGGTACAGCTTGGGAAATTGAAAACTGGGGACCATTTGCTAAGAATTGGTATCATAAATAATCAGGATCAAGCCTTCAGCATCTTAAAAGCTTCTTATCGGGGGGGGGGGGGGGGGGGGGGGTGTCTTGGGGTGGGTTGGGTTCTATTGTCAGGTGTCTTTTGCCATTTGAGTTGGTTGTTCTGGTGGCTGTAGGTTGGTGTTGGGTGGTCTATTTTCTTGGTGTTGCGGAGTGTGTGTCTGGTCTTGTTTTGTTTTGAGGGTGGTCTCCTTTTTTTTTTTTTTTTTGGGTTGGGGTGTCCTGGTGTCTTGTGCTTTCTTTAGAGTCTTGTCCTTTTCGTGTATTTGCGTGTTGGGGCTGTTTTTATCTTATTTTTGTTGGCATAGGTCTGTTCTCTTCGTATGCAATCTGAATCCATATCATGCTTTCAAGTTGCTGGTTCTGGATAGCTACTGCTGCTACTGTTGCTTATCTATGAACTGCTGCTACTGCTACTGTTGCTGGTTCTGGATAGCTGTTGCCACTCCTGTTTCTACTGCTACTGTTGCAGTAGATTGTTGGTGTTGTCTCCTTAAATAGATTGTTGGTGTTGTTAGCCAAGTTGTTTGGTAATTGCGTATTAGCTGATGGTATTGCTTTCGTGGTGGCTTGATACATAGTTGCAGGTATTATCCACTGATGTGACCTATATCATGTTTAGTTACTAGTCCTCTCTGAAGTTAAAGTCTGCAGTTTGATAGTGCTGCTTGTGAGCTTGAAGATTGATGATGTCCATTGTTGATGTTCACTGATCCTCTTATTGCCTTCGTGCTGCTAGTTTCATTTGCTGATAATGCAATCAGATTTAAAGGCCGCTAGGTAAGTGCCGATGCATGCCAATCCAAATGGCAATTCACAAGTCAGATGCTAACAAGGGTTATAGGAATACAAGTCTGGGATTCCCGTCTTGTGATTTATAGTAATTGTGTTTAAGTTGTACCTTTTTGGCTTTCTAGACTGCACTATTTGTATGTACGGGTAGATTATATGAGCCTTCTTGGCCTAAGGTTGGTCTCTTGCTAACCGATATGTTTTGGATTTTGATGATGTCCATTGTTGATGTTCACTGATCCTCTTATTGCCTTCGTGCTGCTAGTTTCATTTGCTGATAATGCAATCAGATTTAAAGGCCGCTAGGTAAGTGCCGATGCATGCCAATCTAAATGGCAATTCACAAGTCAGATGCTAACAAGGGTTATAGGAATACAAGTCTGGGATTCCTGTCTTGTGATTTATAGTAATTGTGTTTAAGTTGTACCTTTTTGGCTTTCTAGACTGCACTATTTGTATGTACGGGTAGATTATATGAGCCTTCTTGGCCTAAGGTTGGTCTCTTGCTAACCGATATGTTTTGGATTTTGGAGTGGCAAGTGATTGTCGAGGAGTTGGGTGCCAATCTAGTTGGGATGTTTCTCTCTCGTTGTGATGCCGTTTTCTCCTTATCCCATTAATCTTTGTAATGCTTCTGAAATTAATAAAATTTCTTTCGCCGTTCAAAAAAAAACTGAAAATAACAAAAATCCAGG